>CABFOV010006889.1:0-31787 GCA_902141375.1 Timema poppense | reverse complement strand
TAAGCTATTTTTTGTCTACACTAGAAATTACTTAAAAATTATTTATATGGCAAAACAACGTTTGCCGGGTCAGCTAGTATGACAATAATATCCTTACGCATTATATATTAAGTAACGCATACATTATTTTTTTCTTTTAAACAAAGAAAATATTTGATTTCTTAAAGGGATTCAATATTATTTCCTTTTATAAATGAATGGTGGTATTAAATTATCATACATACCTTATTATATTATAATCTTAGGTTTCCACCTTTAAAAAAATCATCAGTAAACTACACCTATAATTATAGAGGAAGAATTAAAATCCCAATTAGGCCTACATAACATTTAAATATTAAGTAAGGACGTAATCCATCAACATTGTTGAGTTTGTAGCCCTAGTTATAAGCAGACAGAGGGAAATACAGACAGACTTTTAAGGCATACGTTTTATTGTTCGGGTCCTCATAAAGATTCAGGAGCCTTAATAATATAGATGGAAATAATTTTCTCAGCTGCAATTCTTTTTTTTGTATGACAAAGTAATATATTAATACTATTCAATTATTTTTTTTAACATCCCGTCTTATTATCTGTTCACGTTATACGCATATATACTGACTACGATAATGTGTCAGGGATCAAGAAGGTTGAATTCGGAGTAAGTGTACTCACATTTGTGTGGAGGAAGAGGGAAAAACCATTTAGGAAAAAACACCCCAATACATCCGGCCAGGATTCAAACCCCGATCTCCCTGTAGTCGGCTGTCTAGTCTATTGCAAGAGTGGCACCTTAGACCATGAGTCCATCGAAACAGGTATTTAATATATTAATCTCAAGTAAAGCGTTTACCTTTACAAAAGAGTCATCCATATTGAAATCCAGGAAATGAGGGTAAATTAATTTCGTCAGATTATAATAAATTTGGTGATAAAAAGATGTGTTCTTGCGTGTTATCACACTCTTGTTCATTTCAAGAGCTCTTTTCTCGAGAACACAATTAAAATAAGAGAACTTTTTGTGACAACGAGACCTCGTCAGAATTCTCTTGCCTTGTAAATTCTATTGACACAGAGGAAACATTCCGCAGTCTTTTGTAATTTCACTTCCCCGTCTCAAAAAAAAAAAGAGAAAAATAGTAGCTCTTTTCTTTTCTGCGGAATCTTATAAAAAGGTCACGCATTTCACCGGGCTAAGGCATTTGATTTTAGGATTGGGAAAGGGTCAAAGGAGGGTATGAGACGTTGGATGAAAAAAAAATTACCAAATTGAATGAAAGTAGAACAGCACCTAGTGTTTCGAACTTTCCATTCCACCTCGATCAATCACCATCTTGACCAGTTTACTTTGGTTGGCCGGCGTCGCGCAACGTTGCGTTGAGGTTTCTTTCAAACCACACCAGACTTGCTAGTCATTCTAGACGCCTTCTTTTGTGTGTGTGTTTCGGGTCATAAGTCTTTTTAGTTGAAGCTCTATAGCCACTAATCCATTAGCTTCCTGATACATTAAATGTATTAGAATTCGATTCAACGTCTAACGTTAAAAAAACATGTCGGTTGAGTAATGTAGGATGCAACTAAATGCTGAAAACGTACAGGCCAAATTATTGTACCCACTTTTGAGTAGACCTATATCACAAACGCACAAGGTAGGGGCATCAAAAGCCCTCTATTGTTTGTAGATTTTGAGTCCCAAATGGCAACACCGCTTGTTGATATCAGATTAACCTAACCTAACACCACCTAATTAAGAGCAATTAGTGTTCGCCGATTATATTACATTCAATTCAATAGCTCATTACTGCCATAACTGTGGGCATAATATGTTTGCCACATTGCCACGCTATGCATCTTTTTCTTCTGTGCACTTTTGATACAAGGTCTAAGTGTGCTTTTGATACAAGGTATATGTGCACTTTTGAAACCAGGTATAGGTACACTTTTGACCCATATCGTTGTGTACTTTTGATAGAAGGTTTAGATGTGCTTTTTATACAAGTTCTAGATGCGCTTTGATCCATCCGTTGTGCACTTTTGATACAAGGTCTAGGTGTTCTTTTGATACAAGTTTCAGGTGCACTTTTGATCCATTTTGTTGTGCGCTTTTGAAATGAGATTTCTCCCTTTGTAAGCTTTTGATGTTCTCCGGAAGGTTGCAAAGAAGGAATAGAGCTATAAGATAAAAATTATTTTTAAAAAACTTTTTCCTACGATCGATGTTTAGGGGAGCACGTGGGCTTAGCCATACATTTATTTTTGTTTAATTTGCTGCAGATTGAAAAGTGTGGATTCTGGTCCAGTTTAGGTGTTTTCAAGGTGGATTGTACAAAATGAGTTTTCACTATCCTCCAACGCAAAGTTGGCCCCATTCACACACCTGAGATATAAGTATTTAACTTACGTTAATGGGGTAGGGATGGTTATGGTAGAATTTAGATCAAATGTACCCTAAATTGCATAGAGATAAAAGGAAAATCTACATATCATAAATAGTATTTAACATTCAATATGGATTCTAACTCTTATCCACCCATCACCGA
This sequence comes from Timema poppense, assembly GCA_902141375.1. Lineage (NCBI taxonomy): Eukaryota > Metazoa > Arthropoda > Insecta > Phasmatodea > Timematidae > Timema > Timema poppense. The sequence continues at coordinate 29,265 of CABFOV010006889.1, read as the reverse complement.
AAAATCAGACTAGGTGGGCTGCACACCCAGCCCGCACTTCTACTAAAATACCTTTTTACAATGTTTATTTTAATCCTCTTTCAAAGGCGAATTGTGATACAATTACTTAATACACATTTCATTATTCTCTCTTTTCATGTTATATTCACTCAGAGTTAAATCTAATTAAAAAACGAACAGCTTCAAGAATTCAAGAACTAAGTGTTGATGTAGCCACATTGTCAACGTGAATCCGTGCTGTTTATCGCTACTTTGTAGGCCATAGAAAAAGGGAAACAGTCTGATATATTTCACATATACGTTTAAAAAATATGCAAGTAAGCTAGCTATAATACCAAAGTAATTAATTTTCTAAATACTGATAATCGTCATATCATAAAGTGAATGTGTCACATTCCATTCGTGAATTTGTCCAGTTCATGAAACGGGCAAATTTCCACCCATTTCATTAACTGACGTCTTCTCTTGACAATTTCATGAACTGGGCGATAAATAGTCTACTTTATGAATTGTACAGTGCAGTGACCTGGTGGTCTAGGGGTAAGGTGTCGGATTTTTCTGCTGGGGATCCGGGGTTCAATCCTCGGTCCCGGCACATATTTATCTGATTGCCAAACGCTTCCTTCCCCTCTTACAATACGTACATTAATCACAACTTGTGGATGTGGAAAATGCCAGGCCTCCACCGTGGTTCGGATCCCATGTTAAACTGTAGGTCCTTTATTTCATATCACAATCACCCTGCCATTACACATTAGCGTAAGTGCGTACAACCTGAACGGTTAGTAAGACGCGCCATTAATAATAATAATAATAATCATCAATTTTGCACATTTTCTCTCTCTCTATTAAACTATCTCATGTTATCACACACTCTCTCTCACTCTCTTTCCCCTCCAAACACACACTCACTCTATAAAACTCTGTCTAATATAATCTTTTCTCATTCCCTCTGTCACACTTTATCCCTCTCTCTCACACACTAGCTACCCTCTTTTACACTCTTTATCATACAATTTATCTCACACTATCTTTATTATACTCTCTTTAATAATCTTTCTCTCAAACGTTCCTTCTCTCTCGAACGTTATATCTCTTGAACGCTCTCTCACAAAAGATCTCTCTCTTAAACTCCCTTTATCTCAATCTCACTTTCTATTACAATCTCATTCTCTTTATCTCTCTCAAGCTCTCTCTATCTCTCAAATTTACTTTTTCCCCTCAAACACACATATTTTTTTTCTCTCTCTCAAACGTGTTATTTTAATTTACCTCTCAAACATTCTTTCCTAACTCCTTAGCTCAATATAATTTTCTCTCTCTCTGAGCTAATCACTCCATCTCTAAATTATTCTCTCAAACTCTCTCTCGCATACCCTCACATTTTCTGTTTTTTTCACACAATATCCGTGCTAAAATGTTATACTCTTTCTTTCACACACACAAACTTTCTCTCTCACACACACACTTTATCACGCAATTTCCCGTTTTTATTTTCTCTCTCTCTCTAATACAATATCTCACTTTCTCTCACACACATTCTATCTCCTCATAGACACACTATTTTCTTTTTTCCCAGTATTTACCTCTCTAACACACATATATACTCTCACTATAACTCACTCACACACTTACTCGATTTCTCTCAATTGCTCATTCTCAGTCTATTACCCTCACTTTATCACACTCACACTCTCTTTTTCACACTTACCAACACTTACACAATCACACACTCAAACACTACACACTCTCATTTTACCTATCAAATGTTATCACTCTCTCTGTCATATATATTAATATATATTATTTGATAAGCCCGTTTCCAGTAATAGAAATTATAAGGAAATTACCTAACAGCCCTTGAAAAAAGAACACTAATTTTAAAGATAAGAGAATTACTATGCCGGTAAAGATAGTGGCCTAAAACTAAAACCAGATTTTCCTAGTGATTTTTCCAACTTCTTTTCCTTCTTTGTGTGCAGTAATTCATCTGTACAATCATTATTTGTTTACATCACAATGGAAACTATGATTTGTGTATAGCTGTATATTGTTAAATATAATATTTGTCTTTATTTAAAAATAATAATAGCTCACTCCTTACTTGAGTGGTTTGGTGCAACGAATAGATAGAGATTTGTGAGAGGGGTCATTTTAAAGTTATTATCGGGACCCGAAAGGGGAAAATATACGTTTTTATTCAAATTACACAAGGAGAACTAAATATCTAAGTAAATTTAATATCCTTCAATGAGTAAACTTTTAACTAAAATGTGAGTGAGGGCTTATTATAAAGATCTTTTCCCAATAAAAAGTTTAAAATACGTTTTAGTTCAATAATCTGTAGCCATCGTTGCAACGACCCATTAGTGTGAATATAATAATATTTATCACCGCGTCTTACTACCCGTTCGGATTATACGCTTTAAGTACTAATTACGTTACTGGATTAAGAATTGGAAGGTTTAATTAGAGGAAATGAACCCGAATTTGCGTGGAGGGAGAGTGGAAAACCATTTAGGAAAAAAACCTCAGTTCACCCGACTGAGATTCGAACCTCGATCTCCCCGTCCTCAGCAGTCGGGCTCAACACGACAAGCGCGTTAGCCAACTACGCCTCCGAGGCGGGTAGTGTGAATATAAAACCACAAACACAAAATATAGCTTTTCTTTGGATTTGAGATTGAAATAAATAATGTAATTACTCTTTGGATTACAGTTGATTTGGCGATTGATTAAGACAGGAATAAATTATTTCTACACACATGTTTTTTTAATATTCCGAAACACCTCGTCACCAAGGAAATTTACAAAGAAGGTGTAAACATTCAAAGTAAATGTATTTTAATTGTTACAAATTTAAAAAGCAAATGTAACCACACTAACTGTTTTTCCGACATTGCCTCTCTCACTAATTAATGATGAGATAGTGTGATAGCAAATAGCCCACCCTTTTCTCTTAAAGATTAGGAGTAAAACAGTAGTAGTCCCATCTCGATGAGTACTTATTGAGTTTACTGGAAATTAACAGAATAGATCGAACGTACAAACAAATTTACAGTTTTATTATATGTATATATAACTATTTCCGATATTTATTCCTAATACTATTTATTTGATTGAAACTACCCTCTTGATGCGTTCATCCATGATGTTAATATTGTTAACTTTAAGCTAAACATTTGTTGATACGTTTTTCAGTGAATAATTTGACACTTCTGTGATTAGCTCAGACGAGAATGAGTTATTTTGTTTTGTTGAAATATGTCATTTATACTCGACGGTTTTGTTATTTAGTTGGCGTGGATGTGTCAGTTGTGATTTGTACTATATTTTCTATGATTTGCTTTATTTTTTCCATAAAGCATTATTTTTCCATGTTTGCAAGTGAATCGAATTTCATGGATGGATATTTATAGTGTATATACAGTGCGTGTAATTCATATTTGTGTGAAGGTCTTTGTGAGGATTAGATATCCCCTCTTTTTTGGATTGTATTCCTAAACAATAACAAGATATATTTATATCTGGTATATGCGCCGCAAGATGCACCTTTTCGAATAAAACGTAATACTCACCGGCATTATTAGCATTTGGTTAATACTCTCTTAATATAAACTGTGGACCATAGTTTATCGTTCCCAATAACTATGGCTCTTAGATATGAACCATGGTATATCTTTCCCAATAACGATGGCTCTTAGATATGAACCATGGTCACAGACAAGGATATAACTCTGTGACCATGGTGTATATTTCCCAATAACGATGACTCATAGATTCGATCCATGGTATATTTCCCCCCAATAGTGGCTCTTAAATAATGGCGTTAGGTGTATGGTTTCGAGGAATAAACTTCTTTGTTTATTCACTGCATTTTAATACCCGTCTGGTATACATGCTTTTATATATGCTAAATTTTGTTGATGAGTTTTATACAATTAAAACCCGCCTCTGTGGTGTAGTTGGTTAATGCGCTAGTCGTATTGAGCTCAACTACTGAGGATGGGGAGATCGAGGTTCGAATCTCAGTCGGATGAACTTTTTCCTAAATGGTTTTCCACTCTCCTTCCACGCAAATGCGGGTTCACTTCCTCTAATTCAACCTTCCCAATTCCTCATCCATTAGCGTAATTAGTACTTAAGTGTATAACCCGAACGGGCAGTAAGACGCGGTTCTAAATAATAATAATATACAATTAAAGAAATATACCTTAATTAACTTTAAGGCTGTTAGTGAAAGCATTTTGTATCAAGTATACTCAGTAAACCTACATGGGATTTGAACACAAATCTTCTAGTCACTGTTAAACCAGTTAATATTTAAGTGTAGTCTACATGCTCAATTATGCGGACTACTTTTTTAGCGCCGCGTCTTGCTACCCGTTCGGATTATACACTTAGATGTAACTCATCTTGTGACTTACATTTGAACATATCAAATATTGTTTCGTTTTCTCCGATACTTTGAAAGACATTAACTCAACAAAGCTATTATTTTCTTAAGGCCCTAATGACCTAATTGTGTCGATGGTCTTCTAAACAATAATAATAATAATAGTTTCTTGATACCATTTGTTTGTTGTTTTATTTATTAAGGACTCCTTTGCTTAAATTATTATGGATACACATGACTTAAATGACAACGTGGCCACTCTTCGTTTAAAAACATGCGTAAGAAATAATACACACAAATATTTATAAGTTATTTATAACGAAACAATTTAACAAATACAAGAAAATATAAATTAATAAATAAGAACGCTTTAAAATACTATTTATTAAATTAATAAAACACACTATTACTCTAATAAGACAACATTTTAACTAGCTAATTAAACAAGTTATTCTGAATAACAATCACTAATCGCCTTTAGAACACAATTTCAACAATCTATTTAAATTATGCTGTGAGAGAGACTAAAGCAATAACGACCATATTCTAGAGTTTAGAGACTGTAACGGCTACCCCTCCCCTTTCCCCCACATTCCCCCTCTTAATCCCCAGTTGGTTTTATAACTAAACTAAATATTGTTTCTACTTGAGGGAAACATTTCGCATTACTTCTTAATTTGAAATTTATACCAATGAATAAACTATTTCTATATTATATGAAATAATAGCTGACATGAAAATATAAATTATGTATTTAAAATAATTATATTATCTTACACACAATTTTATTTTATTAGTAGATAAGATAAAACTTGAAAAGAGAAGATGTGAATTTGTCGGTCATTAAAATATAAGGAAAATATAATAGTTAAATAATGTATGTAATTAAAAAAAAGTTAAACAGTTTTGAAATTAGATAATCAGACACAGTCAAAATAACATGAAACAAAATCAGAAAAAACACACACAAAAATTAGAATATATATAGATTACTCAATTGCTTCAACCCACATTCGATCCATACCAACAAAGCTGCCGCCATTTGTTAATGAAGAGAGTGCCAACTTTTTGAATACAGGGTGTCATGGGGTCAGCACAACGAATCCTCCGGCCGTCAATCTAATCATTTTAGACTTAAGCCACTACTTTTTCAATCAAGTAGCTCTTCATTTATCCTCACGAAACTGAGCTGACCCCGTTCCGGACCCAATGCTTCACAGATGAACCTGGAAGCAGCGGTTATCGAAGCCGGGACCTCTGGATCTGGAGCCAGGATTTCTTAACAAATAATAATTAATATATAAATACTCGTTTAGCATCATCCACACAAAAATATTAGTCAATATAAGAATTTTTATCAATTTTAAATACTAATTACAATAATAAGGGCTCCTTAATATTGTACATTGATGGCTTTCATGTTTGCGACTCCGACCTATTGTAATTTAATGCCGTATTGACCCGAAAATAAGCTGAACCTTTTCCCCCAAAAAAACATTTTTTATTAGGACTTAGGACATAGTGTGGTATATAATCACACCCTTTGATAATACATAACAAATGTTATATCTATAAGGACTGTTTGTGGTTATATCCATGTATTTTGTAATATCCACAACAGATGGTGCTTTTTGCTGATTTAAAAACTTTATTTAACTCTAATAATAAGTTCTAACTTTAAGTCAAAATTTCTTACAAACTGGAATACTCAAAAGTAAAAAAAAAGCTGAGATATTAGTATAGACTTATTGCTGCAGTCTGTAGGCCACGTGGACAAATACGTTCAGTATTTATTTATTTTTTGGTATAAAAATATGACCATTTAATTTACAATTTAGTCTATATATTATATAATACAAAAAACAATGGACACAGTTGTATCCAGGTCTGAATAAAGGGCATAGCCTTTCAATAGCCTACTTACCTCACTTTGATGTAAGAATGAAATTGCTATATTAATAAATGCCACGTTGTAGATCAGGATTAAAAAGCATCTCTTGGTGAATGGTTAAGACTTAGTTATAACAAAAACTGCAAAATATTATTAATAAAACACCTACACAATTTGAACACAAAAAAACTTCTTATTTAGGCACAAGAACACGCCCTCTATTTGTGAAATTTTTTTGTGAGATGATCATATAAGAGCTAAAATTTTCACAAACTTTCTTATAATGTGTATTTAATAATGTAATTTTTATCATAAATAAGACCTGAAGATGGTGTAACATATATAATAACACCTATACATGTCGTCTTAGAAAACTAAGATAATTTATAACTAGGAGAAGGGAATAAAATTAAAGAAGATACAATTTTGTTACTTGTTTATAAGTTTAATAAAGGCTATAGATGCCCTGGTTAAGAATAGTAGTGTTAAAGAGTGCCAGTAAAAATAAAATGCCCCTGCATTTCCCTGGCAAGAATATAACAAAATCCCTATACAGAAAAATACCTTGAGAATTTTCAGCTGGGACTTGGCAACAACTTTTTGGATTAGTCCGTCACATTAACAGTGTTACTAATCCTTGAAGGTGCTCATTCCCCTGGCTGAGGGATTAGTCGAGTGGACCTTGTCTCTACTCTGGGCAGTGCTGTTGAATACATAATACTATTGTAAGTTAGTTTATCCTACTAACTAATTGGCACATATCTAGGTGCTAGAATAGGTATTCTACTACAGTTCTATGTTTAAAGTGGTATATGAAAGAGTACTGAGATGAGTTGTAGATGTTTAGAAATCCCACATCATTTAGTAAGTTGTTTGATATGTTTTTAATACAATTTTAAATTAAATTTAAGCTAAAATTATAACAGAAAGTTTCTGACCAGTGAAAAAGTTTAAATTTTGAGTTTGAAGTTTAAAAAAATCAACTACGCTCTACGAGAAAACTTGTACTTTTGAGATTAAAGCAAAAGGTTACAACCCAAGATTTAGCCTTCCTCTATCAAATAAAGTATCTTTTTATTATTACTTAATAACATGAGATTTTAAGATAATGTGGGATTTCTTATAAGGTTTCATGTAAGCTATAAAAAAAATTTTTAAACACTCTAAACTTAAAGTTTAAACTATTTACCAGTTAGAACTTTCACCTTAAATTTTGTGAAAACCATATTAAAAACTATTAAACCACTTAATCAATAATCTGTGATATCTAAAACGTATGTAGCACTTCAATATGCTTTCTCGTGCAGCACTCTTAAGTTAAATTTTCTGTAATTAACTTGATATTTGTATTAAAAATATTAATATTATATTATATTGATTTCTTGTTACATTAAAATTTGGGATATTCATCTGAGTATTTATTAAATAAAATTTTGTGTTTACATCAACGCCAGCCAAATGCACATCACTAAAATAATATTTATTTTATCAAAACGAAGTTTTTCGATCACAGTTGACTAGGATATCTGGGTTCTAGTTCTGGCGGTGAGCACTGTCGGTGGCTTTTCACATGCAATTTTCACTTTGATTTGACCAATCTTTCTCTGTACCAATGCTTGTACATTTCTCTGAAACAAATATCCTCATACAGCCCGCTAAGAGTGAGTCACCCACATTGGTAGGAATTTGGGCTAAACCTAGAAACTATTCTGGTCTGGTCTGCCAATAAAGCAGAGATAGGTGTATGAATCTGGTTTGGGTGGACTCTTTCACTCTCATACCCCAAAAATGTGAGTATTTTTACTCTAATTTATATCTTAATCATCTCTACGAGAACAGTGCAGTGCGTAGTCCAGTAAAATGAGGTTAAAAAGAAAATGGATATTTTTTTTTATTTAAAAGTAAATATTTTCACTACTATTTTATATTTTTCAAAGTAAGGCTTGACATTAATAGACATCTCTGATAACAAAAGTAAACATCCGATGCTTAAAAAAATACATTTTATTAATTCTTAATCACAGTCAGTACGACAGCGAGAATAACAAACTACATTTGTACATATGTCAGCTTTACATCAAAATATAAATAGCTAGAATTTTTAGGTTGGAAAAACAAAACAAAAAAGAGAGGAAAAGAATTAAACTTTCCAANCTCTGATAACAAAAGTAAACATCCGATGCTTAAAAAAATACATTTTATTAATTCTTAATCACAGTCAGTACGACAGCGAGAATAACAAACTACATTTGTACATATGTCAGCTTTACATCAAAATATAAATAGCTAGAATTTTTAGGTTGGAAAAACAAAACAAAAAAGAGAGGAAAAGAATTAAACTTTCCAATTAAAGTAGAGGAGAGGTTCATAAATCACCAGGAATCAGAGTAAACTTTGGTGTAATAGGGGGGGGGGGGTTGGTGTGAGAGCTCAAGGGGGTGAAGATCAAATATTGCGATCAATAAGTCACATGCACGTTTCACATGTTTTATCAGGTGACGTAGGAACGTTGTGGAATAAAAAGTAATGGAGCAAAAGAGGAAGGAGGGGGGGAGGCGCAGCAATATGATGCTGTGTGAAACAAAAAACAAACAAAAAACAGTAAACCAAAGTAACCGAAATCGAATATCCTTTTTTGTATTTATTATCACTCGTTAAACTAAAGCGAAAGTTTCAAAATGAGCTGCACCCACCGCAAATACCAAAACTATTTTTTTTCTAAACTACGTTGATAACGATCACTATTTTTAATTGTAAGTTTAATTTACTTCAAAGTAATTTTATATATTTACATTATTATTATTATTTTGTTTTATAAAATTTAAAGTAATTTGTTAAAATATATTATTCAAATTTAGAATTATTATCGACCAAGTTTACACTCAGAGGGAATCATTCTTATACTAACTGCGTTCACACCACGTGAAAATTAAACTTAACGATAGGAATATATTTGTCACAAGTAATCTAAGTTATCTGGTTTTATAACACATCAAAGATATTGTCTTCTAAGGCCCAGTGAGCGGTTTTAAGTTAACCTAGGAATGTATCTCACCCCCCAACCCACCACCCAACGTTCTCCATTACTGTCAATTATGGCCATTATAAAGAAGGTAAGTATGAGGAAAATAGTATTTAAGAAAGTTGTAACTGCGTTTTTATGAAGGTATGGTCGGAAACCAATGAAGGAAAAACCACCTTATTGCATCCGGACGGGTTTCTAATACCAACACCCGTGTTATTGATTGAAGTATTTAACGTACATTTTCTGAACCCACTGATTATAGGCCTATAAACACACGAGAATTTCTATGAGCGAGAACACCCTTGTTAATGTCAAAACCAGACAAGATGAGATTAACTCATTTTCTGCTGGTGCTGCTCTTCTATAGTAAAATGTATTAATCTAGTGAATATCTACGTACACGTTTCAAGCGAGTGTGTATATATATATACCAATTAAATGATTACCCTTATTTTTTTTAGCTTAAACTTCTTAACACAAGTGTTATTAGGCCGGTATCAGTGGACGCATGATACAAGGAGTTACTCTATCAATGTAATGTACTTTCCTTGATGGGGGGTTGGGATTTAAATCCCTTTCAGGTGTATTGATGGTGTTTTACCTAGATTTTTTCTCATTTTACTGCCAAGCAAACAAGAGAACATTTTAATACTATTCTTTTCTACTATTTTTCTACTATTTTTGTCGGTAATATCACCTCTCGCCTGCTGTAAAAGAATGTAAAACTCAGAATGTACAAAACAATAGTTTTACTGGTTGTTCTTTATAGATGTGAAACGTGGTTTCTTACCTTACGTGACAAAAATAAATCTAGGCTGTTCGAAAACATGGTGCTTAGGAAGATACAAGGTCCAAAGAGAGATGAGAAACTGGTGAGGCGAGAATGTTGCATAATAATGAGCTGCATACCATGTGATCATCACAAGGTATAGTTTAGATATATGAAAGTTAAGAAAGATTTAGTTTAATATAAAATATATTAAATTAAACTAAATCTTTCTTAACTTTATATTTATAACATCTCTTAGTAAAATTATCTATGAACATAACTAAAAATTGTTAGGATAGACAAGTCACGTAGGTTACGATAGGCAGGACACTCAGAGCGAGAATAATATTCTAGATCATTGTTAGGATATTGACTGGCAAATCCATTGGTAGGAGACCAGTGGGAAGACCTAGACACAGATGGGAGGATAACATTAGAATGGAACGTTAATCTGGTTCGTTTCTCTGTGAGGGTGTCACAAGCTGACTACACTGAGGGCTGGCCTATCTGACCTGAAAGAGGAACAAAAAACCTTCGAGTTACTTCTTTACAGTTTGAATTTGTCACTTTACCATTGGCACAAATTTAAACAATATTAAGAGTAGGAATTAATGACCAACCATACGCGGTATAACTGAGGTAATGGAAGCGGTTGGGCTTATTAAAATGTTCACTTTTGTCTAATATTGTCAAGGGCGCCCTGGAACTTCATTAAATTTTAACTTCATTTAAAAAGTTTGCCATCTAATGCCACTATGATCACGGCAGATATTCAACAACTGTTGATATCATCATGTGAAGAAAATTAAACTCTATGTTTCTACGGGTGCAACATTTTATTTAGTTTGACCAACAAACATTTGGCCATAAAAGCTGATAAACACTAACTTTTTCTCACGCCCCCTACATACTCTCCTTAAAATGTAGCAAGATTCGTGTTCAAAATGTATAGGCTTTGTTTAAAACTAAGCATCAACCTTTTTCAAGTGTAGTGTAGTATGGTTCAAATTTTAATTTAATCATGTGTAATCCATTTAGTGTAAAATTCTTAAATTTATTAAATAACGGTGCAATCTTTTACAACATATTAAATGAAAAATCAATACAATAAATGTTTAATTAACCAATATCTACCCTATACGATCACTATTATTTCAACAACTAGTACAGTATTAAAATAAATTGAACAATGTACCGCAGACACTTTCTCTTTTCTTTTTAAATAGATATATTCACCAAAAACTCGTAAAATTTGTTTAACAAAATAATATACACTTTTGTAGAAACACTACACCAAAGAACAAAAATGTAATAATATACACTGTTACAGAAATATTCAGAAAAGCGAAGCCCATCTCTCCACCAAAGAGCATAAAAATCAATTTAAAATTTTCTAAGTATTCCATAAAAAATATATGTTTGCTTGTATATCATTAGAAATTATTAGTTTTATAAAAATATTTTCCATTTTAAAATATTTTTAGTTTTAAAAGTACTACATCCTTACACCTATAAGCTAATTCGTATCTCAAATAATTGCGGATATATGAACAAAATCGGAAATTTCTGCTTATCTAAAGTGCCCTTAGAGCAATTTTTTTTGGAAAAAGGATTGTTGCCATTTGATTTGTAATGATAAACAATGTCTAAATACAAAATTTAACAAAAATAGTTTGAACGGATTTTGAGAAATTCTATTTTATCCCTTGTTTCCTTTAAGTAAACTACCGACCCACTTCAGTGGGCTTATGGTATAAGGTGCTACTCTCGCAGTAGACTAGACTGCCGAAGACAGAGAGATTAAGGTTCAAATCGCAGTCGGATGTACTGAGATGGGATTTTTCAAAATGGTTAGCACTCTCGCTCCCCGCAAATGTGTGTACATTTTCCCTAAATATGACCTTCTTAATCGCTAAAACTAATAGCGTAATTAATGCATAATCGTATAACCTGAACGGGTGGTAAGCTTGGTAAACCACCCTATGTTTTATGATTAGATATCAACCCCCCCGGGCAACCTTATGAAAACCCTAGATACCAAGTTTTATCCCGATCGGTAAAATAGTTTCAGCTCTAGTTTGAGATATATACAGACGCCATCGCAAAAACCACTTTTTCGATCTCAGGGTGTCATAAAACGTTAACATTTATCAAACTATCGATTTTTTTTTGACAATCACAATACTTCTCTCTTCGAGGGGTTGAGAGAAAGTAAAATTTACCGTAACAATATAATCAAGAAGAAATTTCAATCTAGCTAAAATCCAGAGAAATCTATCAATTTATCTAACTTTATCTGGACGCTTGCAGTTTGATGCATTTTAAACTTTAAAAAATATTTTTCTATAATTAAGTTGATCAGTTTGCACATTTCCTTAGATTTACAGTTAAAAGTGGCTATATAGATTACTAGAACTTCTTATATGTCACTTCATATATATGAGTAGGCCTACCTCTTCGGTTTGATAAAATTGACTTGTATATAATGCTATAGTTTAATTTTGTCAATATATATATATATATATAAGTGTATGTATATATATGTATATATATATATATAAGTGTATATATATATAAGTATATATATATATATATGAATATATATATATATACACTTTTTAGCACTGCATCTTACCACCTGTTAAGTTTATACGACTATACTAACTACACTAATGGGTTAGGGATTGGTAAGGATTAATTTTGAGGAAGCGTACCCACATTTGCGTAGAGGGGGAGTATGAAACCATTTAGAAAAAACCACCCTCAGCACACTCGACCAAGATTGAACCCCAGTCTTCCCTTATTCATCAGTCTAGTCCAACACGAGATTAGCGCGTTAGACAATGCAACTGCCGAGGTGGTTTTTGTCCATATTGACCGCAAAAAAGAATAGTTATTTGATCCTAACCTACCTTACGGCCGAGATTATACTATGGGTGCTGGGGCAGTAAAAACGCGTCAAAATAAATATTATCTAAATACACTTATATGTTATATTATATATACTATATTTTAGAGTTAACATTGATAACATTCTAAAATAATACTAGTATTAATGTACATTTGTTTTTACTTTCTATAAAAAGTCATATCTGTTTATCCCATACATTGACGTAGTTTCAATATGATTTGTAGTTTCAAATACTCTTCTTGCTAGCACGTGATTCCTAAAATCTTAGACGTGCACGACCCGCATCGGTGTTCTAATGGTCTAACACGTCACTCTTGTGTTAGACTGGACTGTCTGGGATGGGGATACCTTTCTTCGAGTCCCAGTCAGCTGTAATGAGCATGGTTTTCCACTCTCTTTAACTATGTAAATACGGATAAATTTCCTCTGAATGTCTACTTTCCTGATCGCTATACCACTGGCGTAATTAATGAAGCGTGGAGCCCAAATGGGTACTATTGCACGACGAGAAAATTATATGTATTCTCCAAGGATGTTAGTTTGTAACCCATTTGTTACTTGGAAAGTGAGCGTTTAAATACTCAAAATTGAAAAATAAAAGGCTATAAAGTGGACGGGAGTTGACCCCACATCCACGGTCGGTCATTAACTTGCTTGCCAGACTGTTTCATGGCATAGAATGGGATCCCATTAGGAAGAGTGTTTGCGATACCACGGGTGTTTCGCGTTGATACCACGCAAGTAATATGGCGCTAATATCGCCTCAGACCTGTGTGCTCTGGTGAGGGAAATGGTTTGGAACGTCGCCGATGAAAAACTGCCTATAACTTCATTACAAGCGCTCGCATCACTTGACACAATGGATGCCACCCCACCAAACTTTGTTTTGTCGCGTTTTATCAACTTAGAGGCGTGATCATCGGGACAGTTGTTTTTTTAGTTTACAGAATTTAGTGAAATTTGGTTTGGACATGGTCAATTTTTCAATGTTGATCAACCTAATTAAATTGTATACTACAATGCTGTATTTTGCAATTAAAATTGTAATTTACTCGAGTTTAGTTGATGATTTTCCTATTTAGGAGACCACGTTGCAAATGACACGTAATTTACAGAATATAGGATGTCGTACGTTGCTTAGACGTCAAATTTTTCCAGCCTATTTTCTCAGTGATGGATTGATTGGGGTTCAAATACCAACCGGATGTATTGAGGGTGGTTTTCCCTAAATGGTTACCCATCCCTTCCTCCACGCAAATTCTGGTATATTTCGTATAAATATTGCCATCCTCATTTAAGTAATATTTTCATCACCACGTCTTACTACCTGTTCAGTTTGTACGCAAATATGATAATTAGTCAAAAGGTGTGGGGATTTAATCTACCAACATTTGTCTGGAAGAAGAGTGGAATACCATATAGGAGTAACCACCCTCAGTAGACTCTACCGGGATTTGAACCCTGATCTTTCCGTCTTTAGCAGTCCAGTCTAATCTTAAACCATTAAGTCAATGAAGCTGTTATTAATGTGGTTAAATGCGGATTAACCGTATAGGTCATAAGAGACGGTGAGGCTGGAGTAGACTAGCGAGAATAAAGTGGACAAATCGTCAGACTAATGAAAAAGTTCTGAGAAGAGTCGTGGAAAAGAGAACCATTCCGCACAGGATTATACGAATAAAAGACAACTGCATGGGTCACATTTTGAGAACAAATGTCTTATTGAGTGATGTCATAGAAGCACTTGTCACTAATGCAAGGGAGAAAAATGGCAGAAAAAACACAAATGCAACTGATGGATGACCTCAAACAAGAAACAAGATAGAATTATGATATCTTAAAAAGTAAATAATCGTCAGATTATAGTAAATATAATAACATAACATAGTTCTTAACATGAGAAATTTAGCATTTTTTGAATGGCGCGAGTGAGGTCTATTGCTAACAAAGCTACTAGTCAAATTAAAGGTGTAAAAAAACATTGGGTCAAAAAATAGATAAGTCTACTGGGGAGTGGAATTTGCATAATTATGAGTTACATACCCTGTTAGGATTTTTAGGATAATCCAATTTATTAGGTAATGGTGGGAAGGACATGCATAGCTAATGGAAGAATCTAGAACCATGTTTGGAGTATTGACTTTTTCACTCAATGGGATGAGACCTTTGTGAAAACCTGGATGCAGATGGGACGATAAAATTAGAGTGGCCCTGAAAGATATAGGGTGTATTGAGTTGAACTGAATAGATCTAGCTCAAGATAGGGATAGGGTATATTGAGTTGAACTGGATATAGCTAGCTCAAGATAGGGATAGAGTGTAATGGAGGTGGACTGGGAAAACTAGCTTAAGATAGGAATAAGGTGTAATGGAGGGGGACTGGATATAATTAGCTCAAGATATGGATAGGGTGTAATAGGGGGACTGGATATAACTAGTTCAAGAGAGGGATATGGTGTAGTGAGGGGGACTGGATAGAACTAGCTCAAGATAGAGATAGGGTGTAATGAGGTGGACTGGATAGAACTAGCTCAAGATAGGGATAGGGTGTAATGAGGGGGACTGGACAGAACTATCTCAAGAGAGTGATAAGGTGTAATGAGGTGGACTTGATAGAACTAGCTCTAGATAGAGTGTAATGAGGGTAACTGGATATAACTAGTTCAAGATAAGGATAGGGAGTAAAGAGGTGACTGGACAGAACTATATCGATATAGTGATAAGGTATAATGAGGGGGACTGGATAGAACTGGCTCATAGTAATAGGGTGTATTTAGGAGGAATGGATAAAACTGGCTCAAGATGGGGGGTAATGAGGTGGACTGGATATAAATAGCTCAAGATACAAATAGGTAGCGTACGTTTGTAAATGTGACATTTAAATTTTGAGTTTGTATTGCATAGAGTAGTTAGTTAGTTAAATATCTAAAATAAATAATTATCTTGTGTTCGGGACGGCAAAGAAAGTTGATATAGTTTTAGATTAATCTGGTTCGGCTTCATATGGCGATTAACGTATCTTATTACCTGCACCGGTGGGCATGAGTCAACCACGTCTTTGTTTGGTTCGCTCATGACGGGAGCTTGGGCCCTGTCTAGTGTTTTTAGCGGATGTTTCCACGCAACTGCGTATACATTTAATATAATATACATTCCTAATCTCTAAACTCTTAGTTTAAATATTTGGATGGACCGTATGAGGCGAAAACAATTATTTGATTATTATTTAGCTCGTTTACTCAAATACAGTATTACAATGTCTATATAAGATATTGCTTTTATGGTTTACAATGGTTTGTAATTTGTTTATTAATTTAACACTTTTTAGAAAGTGAACCAAAGAAAATAATTTTATAAAATTGTTCTTTTTTAAAATATTTTAGTTATTTTCTAGCACTACGTTTTATTACCCTTAAGGGTAATATTCTTATATATTAATTAGGCGAATGATTTTAGGGATTATAAAGATTACATTTATAGGAAATGTACCCGCATTTGCGCAGAGGGAAGGGGAAAACCATTTTGGAAAAACCTCCCTCAGTACTCCCGACAGAGATTTGAACCTATATCTACCCGTCATTGGCAGTCTAGTTTGTTGCAATAGTACGCCTTAGACCATGTGGCCATTGAAGCGGGTCTTTTAACAAGTAAACAAATTAACTTTCCATTATTTTCAATTATAATGGAATTGTTTATGAATGTATTAAATGCTCTGCACATATAACAAACGTTCGTATAACCAATTCATAAAATATTGTTTGTGATGTTTGACATTGACACTATTTGTTTGCACAGAGTTTGTGTGTCAAAATGTTCCTCCCACCCGTTGTTTTGAGGCCAAGGTTTACCGTGTAGGTGCTAGTCACGGATTCCGTGTTTACTGTACGTGCTCCATCAGTTCACCATCAACATATATATTTGCTTGCTCTCATCAACACGACATTCCTGAACTCCCCACCACGTGATAGTAAAGCGCTGCCTAATAGAACAGTGGAACTTTAAACACTGTTCGTTATAGAGGAGGCTGATAGTTCACTAAACAAGAGGACTTCAGGATTACATTAATTAAATGGAGGGTGGATTTGATTTAGCTCAACTTATATCATATTAGTTTGGAACTAAGATTTATATTAATTATTTTTTATTTCTTGTATTTAGAAAGTATTGTAGCAGTGAAAACTTTCCACCTAGTGACTATGATGGATCTTGACGTTTATTGTGCCACCGAATAAATAAAAATGGGTTTTACAATCTTGTGTGTCGCCTAGCTCTGTCTCTCCATCTATCTGTCTCACACTATGGTATTTCTGAATCTTAAAAACCACTAAACAAACATAGGATATTTAAAAAAAATTATGAATCTAATAAAAGGTGACTCTAAATGTTTAAGTGGGGCTATATCTATGTTTATAGCCCATTACTTTGATCTCAGAGGTGCAACATTTTGCGTGAAACACCTTTGAAAATTAGCGGATTCCATATTGTTATAATTATTTTAAAAAAAATTAAAAAAGTTAGATGATAGTGAAGAAATAGGTTTAGAAGTTAACACTGAAAAGACTGTGTAAATGATCACAAAGAGAACGCAGATTGGGGACAATAATTTATATATTACTGTGAACAACATATCATTTGACTGGGTTAATGAGATTAGATATTGAGGAACAATGTTAACTAGTACTAATGATATTAGATTGGAAATTAAGAAAAGAATATAGTCGAGAAATGCATGCTACTACTCGGGGATTAAGTGGTTGATATTTCACCTGTTTTCAATGAATGTACAACTCAGAATATACAAAAATATAATTTTACTGGTTGTTCCCTATGGTTGGGAGATGTATTCTCTTATCTTAAATGCCGAGAAAAAATTCAATTTGTTCGAAAACAAGTTGCTTAGGAATATACTAGGTCCAAAAAGAGATTAGGGTACCAAGGAGTTGAGGAGTTTACATAATGATGAATTACATGCCCTGCACTCATCACAGTACATTGTTAATATAGTCAAGTCAAGTATATTACGGTGGGAAGGACAAATAACGCGAATGGGAGATTCTAGAACCATGATCAAGGTATTAACTGGTGGCTAATCCAATTAGAAAAGACCTTTGGGGAGACCTAGATCAAATAGGAGAATAACATTTGAATTGATCTGAAAGAAAGACAGTATTGGAATGAGGTGGACTGGATATAACTATCTCAAGATAGGGATAGGGCGGAATGAGGTAGACTGAATAGAACTAGCTAAATATAGGGATAGATGGTGTACTTTTGTAGGTGCAGCGATGAACCTTAGAGTTCCTAATTCCATAGAATAAGTAAGTAGCTACCTAAGTAATAATGCAAATGTTTCAATCCTATTACGACAGTTTGATATCTTTTCCCCCTACTTTCAAATGATCCATATTTTTAAACAATAACCCAAATATTAAATAATGCAGGCTTTGTGGATGTCTGCAACGTATCTCAAAGATGCTTAAGGTTTCATTCCCCATCGCCACTTAAGAGTTTTTGTGCTTAAAGTAAATATTAAACAACACTAACGTGAAAGTTGACTATATATACTTAAGTTAGAACACGGCTTTATTTCGTCATTGTCAAATAATTACTTCCATTCGCTTAACCGTGTAAGTTCATTTAAAAACGAGCAAGTGAGTAATGTGAGTCATCCTTCTTTATTATTCTTTTCGTAGTCGTCACCGACTTTCACCTCTGTGTATCTGTTTGAATTATTGCCATAACATATTAGCTGGTCTGACATGAAATATTACACCCAAGTGTCTGTGATACTGTCATTCAGTACATTTTGTCTTTCAGAAAGGAATGATTTATATATTTAATATTTTTACAACTATACAAAAATCCAACCCAAATGTATTCATTTAGATTAATATCGTAGGAAAGTTGTATCAAGTATTTCTTTGGTGAAAAATGACAATCGAAAATAACAAAATAAATAAATAAATTGTAATTCCTAAATATTTCATTTTTTTAAATATTCTATATCCACTTAAGTAAGTTTGAATCATGGTTTCACTATTCTTTGATGAAACGTTAGATTTGATTCAGATGAATTCTTAACAGAAACTATGGGTGTATTCTAGATTAGACTATGATTTAATTACAATTAAATTTGGACTTGATTATATTTCTAATCGTATTTTAAATGTTTTATTTTATGGATAGTTTTAATTTAAGTAAAGATAAAATACATATTAAATATACTATATCGCGTTTAATAATGACCGCTTCTGTGTTTAATTGATTAAAGCTCTTCGTTATAGATACAGAGGTCTTGGGTTCAATCCCCGGTTCTTCCAAACTTTTTGTGAAGCACTGGGTCTGGAAAGTGCTCAACTTATCCTCGTGATGGCAATTGAGGAGCTACTTAAATAAATAAATAAATACATAGCGGCTCCGGTCTAGAAAACTGAGATTAACGGCTGGAGAGCTTGTTGGGATGGCCCCATGACAGCCTGTATCCACCAATGTTGGCACTATTTTCACCAACAAATGGAGGATGGCGGCTGCTTGGTCGGTATAGTTCACTTGTAAGCTAACAGCATGGAGTCTTTATTAGCATTTAGTAATATTTTAAAATCCTTTAACAAAATATATATACAGACATAATCTTTTTAGTTTAGATTCTTTGCTGAATTTTCAAACGTACGGTAAATCTAAATTATAGTTCTTCTAAAACTATTCTACTAACCAAGACAAGCCCGTTTCGGTTTTCGCTTGGTCTAACACACTACTCTCATGGTAAACTAGACTACTGAAGACAAGGAGTTTGGGGTTCTCTCCCGGTCGGGTGTACTGAGGGTGATTTTTCCTAAATGGTTTTCCACGCAAATGCGGATTTTCTTCCTCTACATTATATCTTCCTAATTCCCAACACATTAGTGTAATTGATATATCGTATAGCTTGAAAGATCAGTAGGACGCTATGCTAAGATAAAAAAAACTAACACAAGATTATTAATTACATTATAATATGGTCCAAAAATTGTGCTAAATAAATATTTTGAGAAATTAAGAACAATAATATGTGTTTAGTTCTTGAGGAATTAGTTTTTAAACGTTATTAAAAAACTATTATTATAAGTTTGATAGTGGGAATTACCCGTAATTTTTTTGCTCCTATTATACAAAATATATTGTTTTCTTTAGGTCTTCACAAAATGGTTTTCCATATTCATGTCCTTTTGTAAAGGGGAAAAACCCTTTTCAACCTATGAAAAAGAGACTGAAGCTATTACAAATTTTGCTCGAAAAAAAAATTGACATTTCGGTCACACGGTACCAGTCCAATTTCACCATGTCCTAGCGGGATGAGTTCTGCAAACAGACAACACCGTTTTATCTCTGACCCATTTACTAGAAGCCCTACTAGATTTGAATTCAACTGAATTGCGTCCAATCAATTCATGTTCGAAATGAAAAAGGTGAAAGTGGGGAGGAGGGAGAAGTCATGTTAATGACACGAATTAAAAATACATTCTCACATGAAGTATATTTAATACCAACCATTTTTTTGAATTCTGGGAAATGTGCGATTATTTTCGGCAACTATATAACCAGGGGTTATTTATATTGTAAGGTTTCATCAAAAAAAGTTTAAAAAAATAATTATTTTTAAAATTATTATTTTTATTAAATCCTTCATATTAATTTGCTGTGTTAGTGTATCTGAGCCTCCACATTCTATGCAAAAACTATTATAGTGATTCAATTTTAATATATATCTTATGTAAGTCAACTTAAGATAACTTTAGATTTCCAATCCATCATCATAGTTTAACGTTTTGTGTATCCAATTTTAAATTATGTAATTTTTTTTTCATTATTGATATTTGTTCAACACTTCACTGAAATTAAATTGAAATTACATCTACACTTATAATGTTATAAAAAGGAAAGATTAGATTTTTTTGTTTTTTGTTTGTAATGGATAAACTCAAAAACTACTTGAACGAAAAATAATAATTCTTTCACCCATATAAAGATATATTATCAGCAAGTAACATAGGCTATATTTTATTTTGAAAATTTAATTTATTCCTCATAAAAATGTCGATAGTCACTCATATTTTATGGTAGAGTCTATGGTGATTCTTCAATATGTGTGTTGGAAATAATAATGCGGGGGGAGAGTCTAGTCTTATATATATATATATTTGTAGTACCTTTAAGANGAAGGGTCTAGTCTCAAATAATATTGTCACTAAAGGCATTTTTACGCGAATTGAGTTATTAACGTTTGAAACGTTCCAATTGGGATTTTAACCAGAATATCCTGGAAGTAGCTAACGCCTGCATTTAATCACCTCGATAGTCTTGGCTATAAACAAGGAAATTACTTTATAAATCTAATTATTTTACTAACATTTTAAAATATTAACGCATACAAAAATGTATCTCCCATCGGGGTTCGAATTAAATTTCTTTTAACCAGGGTATTATAGACTGTAGCTACGTAACTAAAGTATTATTAGACCAGATCTCACTTTAACAGATCTTTATAGATCGAGTACCTCTAATCCAAGGCTTTCTAACTATTAAATTATTAGATCAGGTATCCCTTTAATAGATCTTCCTAGATCAGGTACCTCTAATCCAGGGCTTTCTATTTATACAATTATTAGATCAGGTCTCTCTTTAATAGATATTCTTAGATCAGTACCGCTAATCCAGGGCTCTATAATTCTATGATTATTAGACCAGGGGAGCACCATTACATCGCGTGCCCGTCACATCACGTTTTGCTAGGATATTAGAACTGGCTCTCAGCTCAGATTCACTCTCACCTCTGTCTCTCACTTTGAAGGTGGAGTTGGTTGAATGTATAGTGTGCCTGACTCTTCCCTGTGACTCTCACTTTGAAGGTGGAGCTGGAGCTGGTTGAAAGGATAGTGTGCCTGACTCTTCCCTGTGACTCTCACTTTGAAGGTGGAGCTGGTTTGAAAGGATAGTGTGCCTGACTCTCCCCTGTGACTCTCACTTTGAAGGTGGAGCTGGTTGAAAGGATAGTGTGCCTGACTCCCACTTTGAAGGTGGAGCTGGTTGAAAGAATAGTGTAACTTATTCAAAACTTAAATAAACTTCACCTATATCCGAGATACCTAGACAACTGGATCTACAACACTCCTAAAATAAATACACTATAATTTTATTGTTTACTTCTCTGGAAAAAATTGTCTAGATAAAAAGGTATATTTTTAATTTGTAGATTATATATTCATATTTTTTTATTTCATCTTTCTTTCGTTGCACCACAGCAATTTGAATTTACGAATCCAAGTTTCCAAGATTTTTAAGGACATTAGATTTTTGCCAAGCCAGAAACTCCCCCCTTCCAAGGGGAGTCAGTTGACCCTCCATTCCTATTGGTTGTACGCCAGAGTAGGGTTAGCTGTGTATATAGAGGTGGGGGAAACGCGACGTGATGTACCTGCAATGTATTTGTACCATAAACGCGATGTAATGGACATGCGATGTAATTGTGTACACCCTAATCGCTTAGCTCGTTGGGGGCTACGCCCCCTAGGACCCATGTTAGTTTTCTTCTTTGCAAATGGATGTAAACTAATGTAATTCCAGACCTGTTTTTTGATAGGTCTTACCGTTTAGCCACACGATACCTTCTAAGAAAGGTCAACACCGACTTTAAAGTTGCTCCAAAATTTTGAATTTTTTTCAGGGTATAAAAATATTTTAATTTTTTTTAATTTTTGAATTTTCCCGTCAGTTACAGGCTAGAAGCTATAAGTTTGTCAAATTTCAAGTTTATAGCTCTTCTAGAAGTGGGTAAACATTAATGTCAGTGAGTGAGTCAGCCATGTGGCTTTATAGTATGTATAATTAGACCATGTCTCCCTTTATCAGTGATTCGAATATAACAGTATCCTCTAATCCAAAGCTTTCTAAATTAAGAATTATTAAACCAGGTTTACCTCTATCAGATATTACCAGAACAGTGCCCTCTAGTTCAGATCTCATTATCAGTACCACCTAGAATAGAACTTCATATATATATAAATCCTCTTGGTCACAGGGATAAGCAAATATGCTTTTAGATCTTTACTATAACTTCAGAATCACATACCTACATCACAAGACAATATATTGTCACACCCGCATTTTCCTCTTTTATTAGAACTGATCTCACACCTCGCAGAAAGATCAGTCAGTTACAAAGAACTTCTCACCCCCCAACTATCTACGCACCCCCAACCAGCTCATGCTGATGAAACTTTCTAATATATTAATTTATCAAAGTAGTTCCAGACTAAACTTAAAATATTTACATACAATAAAAGACTCAAATTAATTCCGAGTACGTCGCTGTGGGATCACAAGTCTTCGTTCCTAGCGTCGTAACAAAAGAGGATCAAACAAAACTCGAGCCGTCTCCACACAACAACAAGAAATAAACCAAGGAGCTCTTAACTGCGCCATCTTGATATGAAACTTCACTTTTAAGAGGCGCGGCGGGGAACGTCCTTTCATGATTCAATCTTATTTGGTTGAAAAGAATCGGTATTTATGAGAGAATCATTTTAAAATAGATTTTATTCCCAATAATCGTTAAGTCTGATTTCATTCCCTTACCATATAAATGGCACAGCATTATAATAGCGTGGAAATGGAAGAAGGAGATAAAATAAAATTACAAAATAGTTGTGTAATGAAACATCAACACATACTCGTTTTTTCTACACACTTTGAGCAATATTGATGTTTTAGAGATATTATTTTAATCTTTTGTTCGAAACCATTGATATTTTTTGAATTTTGGAGCCTAGATTAGTGATAATTTGAAACTAACTATAGGGTATCAAAGGTAGGAGAGGTGATAAGTGACGGCTAGTAGGAGGTTCTTTATTGTAAACATTGGGTGAAATACATAGTAACAACCTATTTGGAAATAGTTATTATTTGCTTATATTATCGATAAAAAGTTTCATCAAATGATTCAAATAATAGGCTACTTCGCATGGATTGGGCCACTGTATAGCTGGCCTTTTCTTAACTTATTGAAAGAACAAAAAATATCAATTAAATATATTACGTATTTTGTTTTGCGGTTGTCACAATAAGTGTTATTATAGTAAATTGAAATGGTGAACTAAAAAGTGTTATATTCACAATTTTATCTTGGTGTAACTGGCCACCAAATTTTTTTTTTTTTATGATTTAGAGGAAGAGTCAACACGCTATTGGCTTACAAATAAAAAGTTTTTATTTTTTAAACACCGAATAAACACAACCGAAGACAGTTTGGGTGACGTTATCAGCTACCCTTGTCTCATCAGGTTCGCCTTCTTAATTTTTGAAGAGAACGTAGCGTTCAGAAACACTCACCCGCCTTGGTGGTGTAGTTGGCTAACGCGCTGAGCTAGACTGCCGAGGACGCGGAGATCAAGGTTCGAATCTAGGTCAGGTGAACTGGGGTGGTTTTTCCTAAATGGTTTTCCACTCTCCATTCACGCAAATGCGGGTTCACTTCCTCTAACTTCAACCTTCTCAATTCCTAACCCATTAGCGTAATTAGTACTTAAGCATACAACACTAAAGGTTAGTAAGATGCAGTACTAAATTAATTAATTAATTTAGAAACTCTCATTTGAAAAACTATTTTAAGTGTACCAAAAAAACCACGTACACACATACACACATCTAAAATATTATTTTCATAAGTTTGTGTTCCAATAATGTAAAAACGGTTAGAAGGGAAAGAAATCAAAAACAAATTGTTTGTTGTGAAAATTTTGATTGACAATAATAACAACTACTCAACATATTATGGACTTGCTGGCCATATGGACTGACGAATGAACACGTGGGAACTTTTCCTAGCTGCCGCTTACCAGCTCTCCAACCGTAATCACCCTATATCTCGGCGGACCTCATACAACTCTATATTCTCTTAAAAGTCCTTGACCAGGATTCAAACACCCAGTGCCAGAATTGAAATATTTTGTCAACATACAAAGAAAGGCCACCAATGAACCAGACAAATATCTGGTATTTTTTGAAAAAGCGTGGCATTCTACGACACAACGACTGCAGGTTTGCATTCAGGCCGTAGGTGACCATTTTGAATTATTCTTATAATGCAATAAAGCAAGAATATACAATTAAGTATGTGTGAAAAACGAGGCTCGAGGGATGAAGGATTGTAATGACGGAAACTGGCCATATTTCTATTTTAAACAACTAAATTGTAAAATAACACCTTGACATGGGAATATAGCTCGGTACCTTTAGCTCAACTCATCAATGCCATACAACTGAGCTATCGAGGGATCGTCCCACACTCAGGGTCATTCCTCACTAACATGTTAAGGCAGAGTCTGTGATGGATGTTGCTTATCATCGGCTACTAAGAGCTATCAATGATATCACAGCCACCGAGGAATTGGTTGTGGTTTTATGCTAACAATAGTATGGATACATTCTTCCTCTAATGTTAATCAGCTCCAAGTTACTGGGGCACAAACATGGCTATAGCTCGGAAATAAGATCAAATGAGAACACGTTTATATTAACCTTTATAATCTATCCACCGCTAAAGTGGGTCACTATATATATCGGCTATCCTCATATCTAGATTGACTAAGTAGGAATGAGGAAGGTAAAATTGAGGTAAAATGTAGGCTTGGTTGTCCTTTTTCTAAAGAAGAAAGTGGGAAGTCAATCAAGTCATTTAGTAAAAATTACCTAGGTGCACACAAATGAAATTTGAGCTCTTATCTACTCATCATTAGCAAACTATTGACATAGTCCACGTGCTCACATAAATAGTATGAGAGGAATTGTGATTAAAGAGTGTATGTGAGGGTAGAGGGTAGACGAGAGAGATAGAGTGTGAGAGAGAGAATGTGAAAATATTATATTAGAGAGAGAGAAAGATAAAGTGTTAGAGAGAGAATGAGAAAATATTATATTAGAGAGAGAGTGTTTTATAGAGTGAGTATGTGTGAGTGTGTGGGGGGAGGGGGAGAGAATGTGAGAGAGTCTAATAGAAAGCGAGAGTGTAAAAATATGGCTGTGGTACTCAAACATTAAGGTACTTTGAAATATCATTACCTCAAAATTAAGAATCAACATAGAAACATAACTGAACTTAACTGTATTTGTAAAAATGCAATGAGATAGACGAGGTACACAAAACATTACTTTTAAATATCATATCCTCAAAATCAACCGGTAAAATGAAAACATAGCTTTAACTAAGCATTTGTATTATGTTACTATTTGCGAAAATGAACATAAAAACTCATTATTTTAATATAATGAACATCAAAACTAATTTTTTGAAAGAAAAAAACCCCACCAAAACTCAGACTTAGATAGTTGAAATAGCTATTTTTAAACACTATTCAAATTCACTTTATCAATTTTGAGCTTATAATTCATACCTAAGCATATTCAAACGTCATTTCATCGTTTTTTTAGATTATAATACATAACTTAATATATTTAAACATAACTTTATCATGCGTGAAACAAGACGTAGACAATATGTTCACGAAACTAACAACTTAACATAAAATGTTAGAATTATGCTCAATATTATTGATTTAAATGCGAATTAACAATAACAACATTCCAATAAAATATGTTTCCTTAGTTTAGGAATATCAATTTAGATGTGTTATGATCAATATCCAAAGAGAAATATTTATCCAAAGAGAAAATTGTGGTGTGCTCGTACCTACAAATAGAGAGAGAGAGAGAGTTATTATATAGCCAAATAGATGTATTTTATTTAGAGATTTACAGCCATGCAGCAAATAACGGTTTCCATGTGGATTAAACAAATAATGAAATACTGAAAATGATTTGTGAAAATCGGGTTTTCGTGGAAGACTACTATTTTTCCCGATTCTGGACTCCTAATCGTTAAAATGAGGGGTCATCTATCAAAATATATTCAGTCATTTCCTCGTAATTTATATTATTGGAAACGGGCTTATCAAATTATATATATATGGGTGACCTGGTGGTCTAGGGAGGGGTAAGGTGTCAGACTTCTATGCTGGCGTCCGGGGTTCAATCCTCGGTCCCGGCACAGATTTATCTGATTACCAAACCCCTCCTTCACCTCTGACAAGACATCTTGTGAATGTGGGGAATGCCAGGCCTCCACCGTGGTTCGGATTCCAAGTTAAACTGTAGGTCCTCCATTTCATCTCACAATCACCCTACCATTACACATTAGCGTAAGTGCGTATAACCCGAACAGGTAGTAAGACGCGGTGCTAATAATAATAATAATAATAAATTATATATAAGATAAGATAAGACTAGCAGAAGTAGCCAACGTTACTCCTGGCAATGATTTTCTTTGACTCAAACAAAGAGGGAAAATAATCTCTTCATTTTAATTTTTTCCGACCCAGCTTTTAGTTAATTAAAAAAAAAATATTCCAACTTTTCAAACTCCAGCTTAAAGCTGAACATGTTTGTAAACAGTGGCTACTAATTTTTAAATTTCAGACCCCTTCGTGCGATAAATATAGTGCAATGCTCATTACGTACACACACGCTCTTCATTTTATTAATATAAATCAATTTATTAGCAATGGAAACTCTAAATTTTATTTCTCAACTCCATTAAAAATATTTTCTCCATGGCAATCCAGTTATAGCTATTCTGGCCACATTTGCTGGTAAATTAATTTGATTCGGAAGGGTTAAGTCCCTAACTAGCATTCCATTAGAAAGGTAAACATACGGAATGCTCTAATACAAGCAATTTTCAGAAACAACAAACACAATTGATTTGCTGTTGTTTGAAACGTGTGCACGTTTGACAAATTTGAGTCAACGTTCATAGGAACTAACAAAATGTTTGAATCATAGCAACGAAACATTTGGCGTCTATTTTAAATAACAATTATAGATACAAGGACAAATGTAGACATTTTATAAATTCATTACATTTAAACAATTTTAATTAAACTAATCAACTAAAACGTTTCATGTTGATGGATTTATCTGAAAATAAAACACTTTAAATGTACCCTTAAAACTGATCAATTTTTAATATTTATGTTTATTAGAGTGTAATATAAATAATGATACTAATACTATTATTATTATAAGCGCATGTATGCCAACACCTGCCTTTGATAATATAAGCTTGAAACCCCAAAATATAGGGCTAAGGCTTGGACTCTTTGGGTACAAGAACGAACCTAACCAGAAAACAAATTATTTCAAACACTTTTGAATTTTAATCAACTTCTCAGTCAAGTCGCCTATTCTTGCTTTATTGTTTTAAAAAGAAAAGATTGTATTTTTATTAATGAGTTTATTATTATCTATAGCATTTGGAAGGTGAAGATGACCCGTTTTGAAAGTATTATCCGAAACTTACACCACAATACAGTAGTGAGATAAATTGTATTCGGTGAATCAGTCAGCACTAAAATTAAACACACCTTGACAAAATGGTCAAAGCGAGAAAGGAGACGTCTTGAACATACGCGGTCAAGTGTTTCCAATAGTTATTTTTTTAATTGCGTAGGCGTTTTGCCCATGCCCGGATTTTAAGGAGGGCACCGCTAGGGGCTAGTTACTAAGGGCCACCACAAATAATTAGGGCCTCCATAAATTGTTGAAGTAAAAAAAAACCTCTTTTGGCTCTATAGATTAAAGTTATGGTAATACTCTGAACAAAAAATTAAAACTTCGGTATACATTATTATTTATTTATGATAAAAAGCTTTAAATCCATCCCTGTATCTAATATATTTCATTTTAATCATAATAATGGTTCCTTAAAAGTATACTCTGATGTATTGACCGCTCTCTCAATTTAAAAAAAATGTAATCATATTTTCAATACAATATTTATTCAACGACTCTTACTAAACATCTGGGCTACATGCATTTAGTCATACTGATAGCTTAGGGATGAGGACGGTATAAATTAGATTAATTTTATCCATATATGTATGGAGAGAGAGAAAGTAAGAATCAATTTAATAAAAAACTTTTCAATCATATTAGGCTCAAGTTCTATGCTCTACTTTCCCATCAGCGGCAAACTAAACAAGACATTAGTTTACGTACCCACCGATGTAGTCACTATTTCAACATTTACTAATATTTTATTATAAAAGTCTACTTTTTACTTTCTAGCTACCTTACAGGTAGAAAAGGTATTGTAATATATATAAAAAAACTGCTTGAGATTTTGATGAATGTATGTTTCACTATCCTTTGAAACAGAAAAAGTTGTTTTCGCATTGCCGTCTGT
>CABFOV010006888.1:0-21373 GCA_902141375.1 Timema poppense | reverse complement strand
TCCTGGTTAACATACTCTTCCAGTCTCTCTTACATTAACTTCCATGTTTCTCCTGGTTAACATACTCTCCTAATCTCTCTTACAATAACTTCCATGTTTTTCCTGGTTAACATACTCTTCCAGTCTCTCTTACATTAACTTCCATGTTTCTCCTGGTTAACATACTCTCCTAATCTCTCTTACAATAACTTCCATGTTTCCACTGCACATGTGACAATAGGTACAAAGTACACACTGTAGGGTAAAGTAGCCTAATTCCGTGATAGCATTAGATTAATATGATTTTTTCCCATGACATTTAAGTTTAAAAAAAAATCTTTCAAGTAACTTAAAGTTTGGAGCTTTGATTAGTTGTTTATAGAATATTAACATATATATATATATATATTTATATATATATATATATATTTATTTATTTATGGAAGTACATTGTTATTACAAAAATATAACAGGGTCCTTATTACGTGATAAGTGTCTTAAGTCCGTGACACATGGTTCCTTATTCCGTGACAAGCGCCTTAATACCGTGATATTTATTACTTTGCTAGAATTATGGACTATAGAGGTTCTATGTTCCATTGATTTATTTAATTAATCCAAGCACATAAAAACATCTTCACCATAGTCATCGTGGAAACCTTCACACACGTAATGGTACCATTGCAGACAAAAGCAGCATTCTATCATCTTTGAACCTTTTTTGTGGTCTAAGTCACACTGGTCATCTTTCTGACAAACCGAACAAATAGATTGCTCTTCATTAGACTCTTCTTTTCTAGTTGTTCTTAAACACGGTTTAAGTTGACTTGTAGACGGCTTTGGGTGACTTGCTGATGGAGAAAGGGTATGACATCAAGCGGTTGAATTAGGTGAGTGGTGTGAGAAGGAAATACCATTACATTTATTTGATTTTTTTTTAGCCATTTCAAGTGCTTCTGGTGATAAGTGGGAGGCGTCATCAGTAACAAAACCGGTCTAAAAAAAATAGTCCCTATTTATCTACCCTTAAGGAGTCACTCCAACTGTTGCATCACAATGTACTCCTGTCTTCAAACCTGGAATATTTTGAACATCTTTGAATTGAATTAACATAGGGTCAATTTTTTCCAGCAGCATTTGCACAAGCCAAGAGAGTTATTGTAGTGCCTCGCTCTGCATAAACACGTCTGTGGATATATTTTTTACCAACACTTGCGATAACCTTTGATCCTGAAGCTGGTACAGACGTCAATCCTGTCTCATCACAGTTCCAAATTCTTTGTGGTGAATCAGAAATCAGTGATCATCTTCTCCAAACAATCGTAAAACCCTTGAATAAGAACTGGGTTGGCACATGATGCACCATATCTCGAAAGGTTTTTTTTGGCTTTCTCAGAGTCAAATTGGATCTTTGACTAAAACCTTTGAACCACGTCTTTCCTGCTGCTTTGCTTTCAACATTAAACAAATTTGCTTTCCCACTTTTCTCTGCTAATTTATAAGCAAGTTTTCTTATTTGTAGTGTGGTCAGACCAAATCTCAAGTTCTTGCATTTTAATGGCGTAGCTGCAAAAATGAGTTTAATCTTCTGAACTTAGAACAAAAGGTCTCCCAACTTTTCCCACGTTGTAATGTTTTTAAAATCACCATCAAAATTAGTTGACTTACTTGCTTTAAAAACATTGTCTTTCAACATTTCCCATGGCACACCATAACATTTATAGCTTTTATTAACACTCCAATTGTCTTGTAAAACTTTTCGTACTGCTTGCTCCAGAGTTTTTTTTATTATATTTTGGTTGACTCTTCGATTTCAGTTTTTTGGATCCACCCATATTTTAATAACTGTTGGTCAAAGAAACAAATAGATTTTAGTGTATATGTTACAGGAAAAGTAGATTGTTAGGGAGAGTTGACTCGGCCTAGTTAAAGTCGACTCTTACTAAAAGTATCAGTAAAAGTTGATTGAGAATAAACAGAGAATAAACAGATTAACTTTTCCTAGGAAGAGTTAACTATGCCTGCTGTGGTTTAGTAAAAGTTGATTCCACGATGTTGGTCTCCACATGCAACTGTTTTGAATATCCCAGCTCTATTTGTTTACTGTTGTTATCTTTGAACACACGTCCAGATGTTGCTCTCCAGTTAGTTTAGGTTAGGTTAGTTTGGGCTAGGTCAGGTTAAATCTTTACCTTGCTGTAATAAATAATATATATTTATATCTCTCTTTGTATTATAAAGGTTTTGCTTTTTTATTTATTTTTATTAGGTAGTAGACAGTTTCCTTGCAAAAAGTAAACTTTTATTAACTCAAAGTAGTAAAAGTATACTTTCCCTAGGTACAGTAGCTCTGACTAGTAAATGTTGATCGAAATTAATCACTTTTCGCTTTTAATCAATTTTTACTAAAAAGACCAGTAAGAGTCGACTTTACGTAGGCCGAGTCGACTCTTTCTGGAGGATCTACTTTTCCTGTTATATATATATATATATATGGTGCTAAATAATAAACTATCAGATATGTGTTTTTTCTTTAACTGTTTCAAACGTATGCTATGTTGTGGTGGTAAAACCAAATAGTTTTTATATGAGTATATTATTCCTTTATTGTCTAAATTTACATTTAATCATGTGGGACTTTAAATATAAGCGATATGCTAATCAAAATTATTTCTTTGTAGAATAATGTTTGATTGGACGAGAAGCAAGCTATTTTACCTTAGCGTGGCACTTTGTATGATCGAGAGCTCTGAATTACATTAGATTGCTGTGGGAAAGCGGATTAATGTGGTTCCGTAGTTTTATTGGTCATCACTTAATGTATTTAAACACCTGTTTGGGCATTGTTTGGATTGTAAGATACTTCCATGAATAGCGTTTATTATGTACCTAAGCTACAGTTACGTTAGTGTACGTATTATTATCGCATGAGTGTAAGGCGCTTAGTAAATGATGCTGATATTGCGTCCGTTGGGGACTTTAATTGTACAGTCCTAAATACCTTAGCCGTTAGTCAGTGGGTTTATTATACTTTTAAATTGTTACTTTACCTCAAAAGAGATTATGATAGTGTAACTTATTGTCTGTCCCCCGGTGACTATATATAATATATAGAGTTTAATTCTTATTTTGACCTTTGAGTTGTTTGTAACTTGTCGATCATCCTTGATGGTAGTTATAGATATCTCTCACTTTAAGCTTAACTTGGCGAGCATACTAATCAAACAATATGTTTATATTGAATTCTAGTCATATTTATTATATGATATATTTAATTATAGATCTTCGACTTTGCTCGACTTGGGCTGTACCTCAGCATTTGTAATATTATTGGTATATCTTCTATCTCCAATACGTCTAGTAAAATAAATACTGTTATTCTCTGGTAACTCCTTGACTATTTTTTTTTATCACACTTCCTATTTTTTTTTATCACGCTTCCTATTTTTTTTTATCACGCTTCTTAGCAAGTTAAGGTGGTTACAGGAACTTCTCTTCTCCATAGCAGGTCTTTTAAAGCACCTATAGAACAACTCTCTATGCTGTCCTCTTCTCATTAGATCCTTTCTATTTCCACCTTTCTCCTCAATCACTCTTCCAAGATATTTTACATTCTGTACTTTTCTCAGCTCTACTCCATCCAACTTTATATCTTTACTGGGTCTTATCTTCTTCCTTGTCTTTACCATCACTTCACAATTTGTTATGATAAATTTTATCCCACACTCTTTCACGTCCTCATTCCATTCTTGTAGTTGTCCCTGTACTTCCTCTTCGTTCTCATTAAAAAAACACACATCCTTGTGGTCTACGGGTAAGGTGTAAGATTTCTGTGTTGGGGGTCCGGAGTTCAATCCTCGGTCCCGGCACAGATTTATCTGATTGACAAATCCTTCCCTCACCTCTGACAAGACGTGTATTAATCACAACTTGTGAATGTGGGGAATGCCAGGCCTCCACCGTGGGGCGGATCCCACGTTAAACTGTAGGTCCTCCATTTCATCTCACAATCACCCTACCATTACACATTAGCGTAAGTGCGTATAGTCCGAACAGGTAGTAAGACGCAGTGCTAATAATAATAATAATAATAATATCAACAACATCACACATTCGAGACTCGCACCAAAACCTTTCAGAAGCCTAGTACATGCAAATACAACAAATAACGAGAAACAAATTTTCCAACGTTCAAAAATAATGTATTTCATTTGTAATGAGTACAGAGTACCTGTTTTAACAAAATTTATTATTATTGCATTGAAAGTTTTTTTAAATATATTATTTACCTAAAACTGTTTCGTAAAATGAATACTAGCCGTAATGGCTTGTATTAAATTATGTATAGGTTACTTTGTATAGTTTGAATGTATATAATACAAATAGAGAGAAACTCCTGCTCTCTTGCGATTCTGGCGGTGGAATCATGAACTATCATCTCATCCGAGAACCCATGTTCTGTGATCCTGTGGGGTGGTCACGCGTAAGCCTCTTGGGGCCATGGCCTAGCCCAGGCAGTCGGTGGGCCTTGGGATGAAAGAGCCTTGTTCTATAAACGGTTGTGAAACTAAGCGAGTTAGGTTGGTGTACGCTTTGACTAAGTAGGGATAGATTCCCGGGTGGACACACGGACTAAACGTCAACCCACCTTGTCTGGTCTAGTGCTGAATCTCTGTCGGGTGTATAGAGGAAGTGTTTTTCATCAAATGGTTTCCCATTCTCCTTCCACGTGAGTGAAACTTTATTTCCGCATCCCTAACCTACAAGTGTAATTAAGACCGGATGAGTAGTGAGACGCTTAACAAAACTAAATATTACTTTCGGAGGGGGCTTTATTTATGTTTCTAATTCCTGTGCACCACAAAATGACACGTGATGGTTGTCCCAGTGCTCACTTAAAGGGTAGTGGGGAGAGAACTGAACCACCAACCTTCCCGTCACCGGAGGTGAGCTTGACATCTAGACCGCCTGTCCACCGACGCAAATTGAATGCTAGCCGGGGGTGACGCATTCCTTGAAAGTCTGATGTCACATCCGTGATACTACATTGTGTTTACAAAGGGTTCACGATCATACTATGTACGTGTTAGTACGTAGACTTAGTATTCCTAACCATAGTCTCTACAACGGACTCGACAAACACATATCTGCTAGTGACGTCAGTTTGGGCACTGTACCCTTCTGTGCCAGCAAGCTCACCTTTCTGGACTCCACTTGTAAGGTAGGACTGGTATAGTTCACAAAATGAACCATAAGTCACGCACCACACGAATTAATTAATTCAATTACAAAATTATAATCTACTGATTATTTAACTTTTTGTCCTTAAGTAATTTGTCGGTCATTGTGGTTTAGTGAGATAAAGTTTAATACTATAATTTTA
Source organism: Timema poppense (assembly GCA_902141375.1). NCBI lineage: Eukaryota > Metazoa > Arthropoda > Insecta > Phasmatodea > Timematidae > Timema > Timema poppense. Next base: position 16,011 of record CABFOV010006888.1, on the reverse strand, counting down.
ATATATACTAATTTTAAATTTAATTTGTTCATACCTATGGTGCACAACATTATTCATACTTTACAAAACATTTCTTCTTTGATCAGGTTGTTTCTTATATTGTACACGTTGTTACGTAAGTAAAGGTAAAAGTGTTGGTCTAGTAGTAATAAGTCTACTGATCGTACTTTGAAACAAGTGACTGTCATCGAGCGCTCCTGCGATGGTTCATAATTCCACTGCTGTCTGATTGTAGAAAGTCCATGGAGATAGAAACACAGTCGATCTGTTGCTCTGTACTATTGTGATCACAGCTCAAGATCACGTGACTTCGGGAGTAAGGCTAAGGCCACACGAACGATATTTCCCGTTGCGTTCAAACTGTTTTCATCGCACGAAAAATGGAAACCAAGTAGTTAAATGATAGTATGCTAGACAAGCGATAAATATCACACGACAGAGGTACGTCAGATTCGGCTTCAAGATCATGTCGCGTTGGAATGCGCCGGGGTCTATTTTCTAGGTGACATATCCCGCTTCTCTACCTGCCACACGTGCGACAAAAACAGAGGGACGCTACTCCACCAGGGTTGTGCCTCCACGTTCCTACAGTAGCCCCATGGCTTCTTTGGTGCTGACTGATAGCTCACAGCTGACTTCTGACAGTCAACATTTAGGTATATACCTACATTTTAACTGTCAGAAGTGACAGATGATAAACACATGTTTTTGCAGATCATATGGTTCGGCGTAGGGATACATAATTTGGTCTGGTAACTTTTTAAAGCTGTCAACTCTCAGCTGTGAGCTGTCAGTCAGCACCAAAGAAGCCATGGGGCTACTGTCAATTGCCATTCAAGTGTAACCCAAAGCCACGTTTACATGTGTTGTGATAAGTGTTAGATTTTTATTGTTAGTTACAATATTCGATATTCAAAATGAATGACAATTTCATCGATTTTTATTGTTAGTGAAGCAATTATTTTACGCGTTGAAACGTTCCCGTTGATGAACTACAATAAATGCTGTTACAGCCACGGGCGGCCTTAAATGGGTGTTAAGGGGGGCTCTCCCATTCCCTTTTCACCAGCTTTCTTTTCATCTTGTTATGTTCAGTAAGCTTGTGAAATATATAATGCTACTTTCAATGGGTTCAGCTACAAGCAAATTTTATCTTTTGTTAATTTTTTAGAATAATATTTTTGGAAATTGGCTCTTGACTTTTATAATTAGCTTAGAATTAAGTTCAAATGCTCTAAAATTCCCTCCCGCAAGGTTAAATTCATGAAATTTTTTCTCGAGAAGAGGCAAATGGGATACGCTCCCCATTTGGAAAAAACACATGGATGCTCTTGTTTTCAGCCACACACACCATGTAGCTTGGAGTGGCAAATAATTGTCTTGGTATAATTAAAATGAACTATGTTTTCCGGATTGGAATGTAGACAACATTGAAGAGAATTCATGGGCGACGAGCTGTTTAAGTCAATCTGTGTATCCTCTCTCTTATGAATGTTGCAGCTGCGACTATTCTGCTTTTATCGCTCCGTCTAGCATCCCCCAGTTCGAATTTTGTACTCGCGACTTTTGTAGCTGGGGTTCGAGCGGGAAAAATCGTTCGTATGGCCTTAGCCTATAGCTACGCACAAGTTTATGATCTGTGGTGCTTTATCAATAATATTTAAACAGGGCAATATATTCTTTCTGGGAGCTTCATGCTCGCTTAAAAGCGTATTACTTTATTTACGTTTGTGAATTCTCGATTTGCAAACTACCAGTAGCTATGAAATTATTGTGTTGTTAAAGTTGATAGTTATATTCTAAAAGAGAAAGTCATTGTTGACTGTGTTTCTTCTTCGAGGAAAAGACAGAACAGGTAATTCCGGAAATGTTTGACCGGGACTTGAGCAGAAATATTTGGACTGCTACTTTCCAAACAAAAACATAATAAACCAGTCTTAATCTTAGTTTAAATAAACACATAAATTGAATTCAACATAATTAAGAGTGTTACTATTCAAACACATATTAAAAATGATAACGTAACCGAGTGATAGTTAATATGTTTGTATATTTATTTGGTAATAGCCTAACAATATTAATTCAATTTCAAATCTTAATATACTTATTATTTAACATTCACGTGATTCAAATTTTAGTAACTCATATTCTATTGAAAAAAACCTCTTTTGTACCTTATATTATCTTTATCTACGTAAGTATTTTTGTAGATGAATTTGAAGTATATTTCTAAATCATTAAATGATAAATTACCTTGTTCTGCGAGCAGTTAAGTTTTCTTGATCACTTCTATATTATTTTCTGCTTGAGTTTGTCATTAGGTTACAAAGGTGTAGTTTATTTGGTAAACATGTATCACTACTTGACCACTCACTCAATCACAAACACTTTATTTTTTAACATTGCTTCTTCAAGTCAGCTTTTATCAAAAAGAAGTTATTTTTTCAATGATTTTAAGTGAAATTGAATTTAGACCAATTCACACAATGTCTGTCTAACAGTTCCGTGACTTTATACATCGCCATTAGAGACTTAGAGAATTCATTTGTAAGGCTTAGATTTCTACATATTATGGGAAGGCGTTGTAACACATAGCATGAAACAATGGCCAATACCCATATAATAATACTTAAATAAAAAACTGCAAACATCCTAATATATATTTAACACTAATGCTGATGTATTGAATTACAAACTACAACTTAATTTTCAAATTAATTATATTCTTAAACTAATAAACAAACAAAATTAGTAGCACTTTGGTTATCAACACGCAGAATGTAATCTGTTTGCAATTAATTTAAGGGAAAAAAAAGTTAATTATGAAACGAAATACCAAATTTGTAAATATTTCTATTCATAATATATTGTCATGTTTTATAGTCATATTTTTGCATTAAAAAATTAAAAAATGGCTTGATTTAAAATTATAGAACAAGACGTACCAGATGTTTCCAAACGGTATCCATTAACTAACAAAGTTTCAAGCACACTAAACAATCTGGTAAATTTTAATTTTTATCAAGATTTCAAAGTAATTATATAAAATAAATTGTAATGTAATAAATAACTGTACAATTTATTTAGCGCATTATAATTGTTAAGAGATGGCAAATTAAAAAGTCTCAAAAAATAAAAATAACTCTAAAAGTTTCCTAAAATGTACTTTCAGATTTTGTTAGCATTGTCTCGGGAACGTCAAACATTGGTTTATGTTAGTTTCGATGTCATAAAGTTGGCAACAATACACATTTAAATTGCCTTCACTAACCCAATAGTTTGCCACAACCACCCCTTGAAACATGCGTGAGTTTATATAATTATTATGTATATCACACACTACCGATATAATAATATACATATGCCCTGTTTACAAGACTGGCGGAAAAATATAAATTAAGATTATTTAAAATTTGGAAATAAATGTCCACGTCTTTTCGAATCCAAGCGAGTACATTTTCTACAAAACTAATTATTATTTCTATATGATTAATTTGGAAATTAGACAAGTGTTTAATATCCCGTTTTATCGGACCGACACTGACTCAAGAATTTGTAGAAATATTGGCTTGTTTACATTACGTGGATGAGGTCATAGTTAAAGTAACAGCAAATGATTTCGAACAAGTTTTGTCGGTAAGAGAAGGAACTGGTTTTGTCGGGAAGATGCAGGAACTGGTTTTGTCGGGAAGAGCGGGAACTGGTTTTGTCGGGAAGAGCAGGAACTGGTTTTGTCGGGAAGAGCGGGAACTGGTTTTGTCGGTAAGAGCAAGAAATAATTTTGTTGCAGTCATTTTAAATCGTCTTAATACAAGGACAAATTTATTTGCTCTTCACTCTGTTTCTTAAAATACAATTTGTAGGAACTGCCGTCAATAAATTAATACTACTAAAAAATATTATGATTATAATCATTAGCTGAGTTGATATCAAGATAAAATAAATGTGATTGTCATCCACATTGAAAAAAAATACATGGTTTTGATTTTTTGATTATTTTGCATTCTTATAATTTGTTTGTCGTGCCTGGAAACGATACTTGCCCCTGTAGTGTAGGCTACTGTGTCAACAAATTGAAATAACTGATACTATTTTTGATAAGATGTTCGCTCAGATGAAAATTATACACTGATTTATAAATGGACAGTGGCGTGACGTAACAAGTACTGCCACGTGCAATAGTGAGACAACACACAAAATATAACTACAAGAAAGTTACTCAGGATTTTCTGAATTTATTTAACTTGAAATTTATTGCATCTTTTGAAGTTTTTTTCGTCGTGAAAGGTTAATAATTATTAATGCACAGATAAATAAGGCGATATTAATCCTTATTTAGACCTTTAGTTATAAGTATAATACAATAGTCGGAAAAAAGATCTTGAATACAATATTGTGTTTCAACTGAAGTAAAATGCTATTAAAACACGTTTAAAAAATATCAATATCAAACTTAACAACTCATTATTTTAGTGGTATAGTTACTTTATCGTAAAACCTTAAATAAACATAACATGTAAACTCCAACATAAATTATCACTAACTTTACAATATTACAAGTGACTTAATTCGTTCCCAACATTGATAGACTGATCACTACGCCATAGTGGCAGCTATATAACTCTGGCATTTATATTTCCCTGGTTACGAGGGGCTATTTACAAACTAACAGTCTAAAAAAACTGTTTTCATTAAACTCTAAAATATGATTTAACATTGATAGTATCTTGTTTTGAATAGTCAGTTGATGCCTTGAAGAGACGCTTATAAGTGATACCATGTTTTCATGTTCCATGTTCTAATCTTCGACTTGTTGGAAGCACAGGATAGTAGTTAATAGCTAACACGCTTAATTCAGTCGAAATAAATACTTACAAAAACATCAATTATTATCCTCAAGTTTTGGGATGAGTCAAAAGAGCCATTTACAATACATTGAGTTTATTTTTTAAAATCAATTTTTGTATAATTAATATTATCGTGCAGTCGTGGTCGCAAAAGGGTGACCAGTGACTTACAATAATTTGGTCATTTTTGGTGATGCGGGACTGTATGATACATATTTATCTGAGTATATTTAGAAAACTGCTGTTGAGGGGGTTGTAAAACGTATCCTGGATACATATTGAAACCAGAGTTTTTTCAAACCACTGATCTACAAACTGAGCCATCCAGGTTCTCAATATCTCTCAAGACTCAAGCAATGACTTAAGGAACGTTTGGGATCTCAATATCTTTTAGGACTCAAAGAAACAGTGACTTTAAGAGTTCAGGATCTCAATATCTCTCAAGACTCAATCAAACTGTGACTTAAGAAATGTGTAGGTGAGCAAAGTTGATAGAGCAGTGGCAGGTTAACAGTTCGATTATTGTCAAGGTAGCATTTGACAAATAGCTACATTTAGCTTCAGGAGCTTTGGAACGAACTGAAATTAGGTTAAAGGGTTGCTAAATATATTATATTATAATATCAATTAATTAGTTTAGTAAATAATTAAATAGTATTAAATATCTCTGAATAAAAGTTTACGGTTAAAATAAAATGGGTCCTTAGTTTTAGCACATGGTCTTTTGTTAATAGCTATGCTCGTAAATCTATATTTAAGAAAGTAAAATAATAGTTGGGGATATTTAACATTCATTATTATATTAATGTGTCATAATATTATGTTGATAGTGTAATTAATATAATTTTAATAATACAATAGCTAAAACTTGTTAAATGGTATCACTTATAAAGAAGACTATTATAATACGGATTAAACCGATTTACTTCCAATAATTATTAAATATTATTTACAATCATAAATTCTCTGCTTTATATTTTTTTTGTAAACAAAAAAGTTGTCTTTGGTCCATTATTTAGTATTTACATAGCAAATTGTAGTATATATATATATTTTTTAAATTTGTATCACAATTTTTGTTTCCAACCATTTTAACAAATCAATTCTGCACGTTACGTTTCAGGTAATTTCATCTCTTGAATGTTTTACCCTCCAGAAAGTTTCCCGGATTTGAAGCGGGTCTTTGTAACATGGCGCAGTCGTGAGTATGATGTGCATGGTTCACGCAACGTGTGTTGAATTTATTCACACCAAAGAAACAACATTCTCTGTTTTAAAGACAATAAATGTAAAGTTCGTACAACTGTGAACTTTTGAAACCTTCGCTACCACATTTATAAGTTATTTATTGATTGTTCAAGTTGCAATCCTCAAACAACGTCATGTTTCAAAATAACTCTTGACAGGGGAGGGGAGGGGGGGCGGGGGACGACGACAGCGAACCTTAGGTAGATAAATACTTTTCACACAATTGTAAAGTGAATAATTCATGCTTTGGTTTTCTTCTTATTGTGCACAAGTTGTTTTGGAAACTATTTATTTATATATTTTTAAAATACTGAGTCTAGTATTATTTGTTATAATAGTGGGGCGAGGAGTGTTTTCGTGAGTTAAAGGAGTTTCTAAACTTGCACGGTGTCATACTAATTTGTAAAGAACTATTGCTTACAGAGAATTACGGAACACTTCTGCTGTGGGGAGAGCTGCTGTGGAGCAGAACTGCTGCTTTCCGGAAGCTCGCCCATTTGGTGGCGAATCACATTTCTCCGATACGAAGTTTGTAAGTTGTGGAATGCAAGGGGCGCAGTGTATGATGTATTACCTCCCTAAAGACCTTATAAACTTCAAAAAGAAAGTAACAATAAAGAAAACATATAGCTCGTGAAGTAATTAACACTAGGGCTTGCTCCAAAGTATTATTTTACTGTAAATAAAGATGGTCACTTATGTATGTAGCTCTTTTCTTCCATTTATTATTAGGTGTTCTGTCTAACGACAGGGGCATTCCTGTTGTCAGTGAACTTGGACCACCAATATTCCCTGTCCTCTGCCTCCTCCTTCAGCTCACAGAATTATTTTCTTTCCTTATTAATCCAATATTTGAATCCTTCTTCTTCCTAAGCTCCAGGTTTCCTCAACCTTTGCTTTTATGACATGCATAAGATAGTTCCTCCTAAGATTCAATTTACTCTGTATCAAAGAATCACATCCGAAATGGTTCTCTTCTTACCCTCTATACTTAGGACTTCTTCACATGTCACTGTCTGTCCACCTGATCTTCTTAAGTCTTTTCCAGCACCACATTTCAAAGCTCTCTACGTATTTCTTTTCCATCTTCCTGAGAATCTAAATTCTGCTCCATACATTGCAGTGCCCCAACTGTAGTATATCATCAGTTTCTTCCTCAGTTCAAACTCAACTGGGTCAGCAGTAACCTTTTCTTGTTGACAACTTCCTTGGCCATGGTGATCCTTGACCTAATTTCCTTGGCGTGGTAGGTATCCTTTGTTAGAAGACCTCCCAGGTACTTGAACTGCTCTATGCTTTCCAACTATTGTTTACAATTTTGATTTTCAGCAGCTCTTCATCTTTTGAAATCACCATCACTCTTTACTTCTCACTGTTGGTCTCCATGTGATATCAGGTCTTCTCTGACCAGCCACTCTCCATACAAGTTGAACAGACTGTGTAACAAACAGCATCCCTGTCTTACTCCTCTTCCTGTCTCTACGCTGTTGGTTTATCCATCATTTAGCCTCACCTTCACTCGCTGTCCCAGGTACAGGTTTGCAATCAGTCTTATGTCCCTCCAGTTGATGCCGATCTTCTTGAGTATTTCCATCAGTTCCTTCCACTTGGTTTTATCAAACTCCTTTTTCCAGTCGATTAAACAAATGCAGACTTCTTCCTTGACTTCCAGCCCTCTATCTTTGAAATTATGCTTAGCATGTTGATGGCATTTTGTTTGCTTTTCTGAATACAAATGGTTTTTTTTCCATCACACTTTCTATTTTATGTTAGAGGCATTTGTTGAGTATTATTGCCACATATGAGAAATGAGGCTGATATTCCTATGGTCACTGTATTTACTGGCTTGTGCAATTTTATTTCTTTTTTTTAGGGCTCCCATGGTACGTACAAAAAGTCCATGGGCAATCATTCTGTTTCGTAAATGTGTAATCGTAGCTACCAAAAATCAAATTAACTCAAATGGTTGACATATTAGTTTCCCTTTTAAAAATTAGCAAAAATGGGCAGAAGTGCAGGGACTAGTAGTAGACTTCTTCCTTAACTCCCAGCACTCCATCTGAAATTATTCTCAGCATCCCGATGGTATCACTGGATCCTTTTCTGAATCCAAATTGGTCTTCTGCCATCACACTTTCTATTTTCTGTTCCAGCGACTTGTTGAGTATTCTTGCCACGATCTTCAGTTTAGACTTTAAAAGAACTTTAAACAGATTAGCTTCGTTTTCATATTGGATTTGTTTAAAAATGAATATGAAATAGATTTTTAAAAACTGATGACGCACGTAAGTAACATATATAAAGTAACGTTGAAGTATTTAATTCCACTCTCTGATATAGAATTAAAATGTTCTACAGATATGCAATGAAGGTCTTGGGGCAGCAATGGACTATGCCTCTACAATGATAACAGCTGTAGCTCATATTTATTTGTGTTATTATATTTTCTTACAGAGAGACGCAAACATTTGTGTTGATTTATTGAAGTCCAAAATTTGTATTAAATTACGGGGTGGAAATAATTAGTTAGGCTTAAGATTATTATTTTTATCCCCCTTCTTACTAACCGTTCAGGTAAAAACGCATACGTGTTTTGACTCTAATGTGTTAATTATGAGAAAGGCTTATTTTTGAAGAAGTTTTACCGCAATTGCGTGGTAGAAGACCAGGATCACGGTAAACTTAACGTTCACGTAGCGTAACGATCAATAATTAGTAACTTGAATCACCCAACCAGGATTTGAACCTTGATCTATTCTTCATCGGCAGTCCAGTCTATTGCGAAATTGATTCCTTAAACCATGCGGCCACTTAAGCGGATCTTATGAGTTTTTAAACCTTGATTATTAATATCTCAGATTTAATATTTTGAGACATAGCACATTATTGCCCCAACCACTTCAAATGTTGTTTCAAATTTTGATTAAATGTGATTCTTTGTATTTTTATTGCGGTGAAGATAAAAAAAAGTTGTCTGTAGTATTTTTCTTTGAGTTAACATTGTTCTAAACTTACTTGCATACTTAATTTTCCGTAGTCTATAATAATAAAAGGAAATGTTTGTCCGTGTGTGTTTGTTTGTTTGTTTGTGTGCGATGCCCAGCCAAATCTGCACGCAGAGATCTGAAATTTTAAACACAAGTGGACGGAAGGGGGTCCGAATGCACCTCGAAGCAGGATTTTAAAATTTCTATTAGCTTTTTAATTAGCCTATTTTTAACACATTTTTGAAAGGGTCACGGGCAGCACCATGTGGGACTTTATTCTAAATGTGACATTATTTGAAGACATGTCGGTGATTCAACGACAAGGACTATTTTATTTTCCACCCGGCTGCTCTTTATATAGCTCAGCTGATACAACTATGTTGATTGTGGTAACCTTGAAACTAGGAACTAGAGATAGAACAGAGCTTGCTGTCTCTAGATTGTACATTCACTGTACAGTGTCACCATCACAAGAGGGAGGAGTCAGTCGGAGTGTGGACTAATACGTTGTCTGGCAGTGAAATTAGTTACGCCCTTAGTTAGGTAACGTCCTTAACGATCATGTTATATATGTATATGAATAACGTCATCTGATATACTATTTTACGATAATTTGGTGACTTGTCTTAGAGCACAAATACCATTTTATTTAACATATCGAACAATTAGTGGATGGCTTGTGTACTCATCAATCACTAATGAACCATATTGCACTGATGCAACTCACGGCGTTTACTCACGTTCAAAAAATGTACACTCGTCCTCATAAAAACAACTGACATTATCTTGTAAAGTATTTTTCTAGTGAACGGTGCCGTAAAAATGATCAATTTAGTGCAATTTCTCTTGAGAATGAAACTATCGCTAAAACTTATTCCCCACTAAGTTGAGAGTGGAATCATACGAACAGGCAGACTCAGCTTACACACAACACTCATAGACAGAAACACCCGCAGTATTTTAGAAGACTAACCACTGGTTTGGTATTTCCTTCCCAGCGTTAAAACCTTATATTTGAAGTTTTATAAAAAAGATTAATAAAAAAATGACGTTATCTCATTTTCAAGGTTGTCTGGAGTGAAATGTTTGTGACATGGATCTAGCTCTCTGTTCTGTAAATGCCTCGGTATCTACTATATGTTCTGTCTGTGCCTAGGTCTGTACTCTCCGTTATGTCTGTGCCTAGGTCTGTACTCTCTGCTCTGTCTGTGTTTAGGTCTGTACTCTCCGTTCTTTTTGTGCCTAAGTCTGTACTCTCCGTTATGTCTGTGCCTAAGTCTGTACTCTCAGTTCTTTTTGTGCCTAAGTCTGTACTCTCCGTTATGTCTGTGCCTAAGTCCGTACTCTCAGTTCTTTCTGTGCCTAGGTCTGTACTCTCTGTTATGACTGTGCCTAGATCCATACACTCTGTTCTGACACACCATAAATCATTCTAACGATCGCAGGGGTAAATTATAATTTCCCGCAGTGTTTGTTTCAAAGTGTGAAAGTGTGAAGCGCTTGTCCGCCATGTTGCGAGTCCCCGAATGACGTCACACAGTGGTGACGCGGTCCACCTCCACGTAGTGCACAGAGTGGTCACTGTGTCAGCAGATCACCTCTTTGCCTCCGAGCAGAGCCGGCGAGAGGCTCTTGACGCGGCGTCCCAACACTCCCCGACGGCGACGGCGACACGAACGGCAGAGGAGCACGCAGCACAGACAGGCTGCCCCCAGGAGCACTGCCGTCCCCAGGCCCAGGTAGAGGGCGGGTTGCTGCAGTAGCCAGGAGCAGTGCTTGGCGGCCTCGTCGAACCCCGAGGGGCAGTGTGACGTTCCGTCGCACCACAAGGAGGCGTTGATGCAGGCGTCTAGTTCTGGGCAGCGGTGGGGGCAGTCTTCCATCACGTAGCCTACCGGAGGCAGCACCGAGCGCCTGGACAGCACGGGCAGACCAGTATATAAAATCTTACACAACTTTCAACTCTTGTTAACGGAACTCGCCGGAAATGAATCAATGTTTCCATTATACATGTTTTGAGCGTTTCAACCACAATAATATAATTACATTGCTTGTTCCTTTGACAGTCCATCATCCCAGGTACTCCAACACCCTCATTATAGGAAGCAAGGGTGAGATGGTATGGACTTGTAATGAGGATGTAAGAGTACATGAGATATTAGAGGAAGCAACACTGAGATGGTATGGACTTGTAATCAGGATGTAAGAGTACATGAGATTGTATAGGAAGCAACACTGAGATGGTATGGACTTGTAATGAGGACGTTAGAGTACTTGAGATAGTTGAGGAAGCAACACTGAGATGGTATGGACTTGTAATGAGGATTTAAGAGTACATGAGATATTAGAGAAAGCAACACTGAGATGGTGTGGACTTGTAATGAGGATGGAAAAGAATAGGATGCCAAAGAGAACGATAGACATGAAGTATGTAGGGAAAATACCACAAAGGAGATCCAGGAAGAGATGGGAGGAGCATATAACAGCAATTGTGAAAGTAAGAGTGGAAGCAATTAAAAGATGAAGAATGGTGGAATGAATTTACTAAGCAGGAAAAAGTTGATGATAAAGTGAAGTGATCTGCAGCTCTTACTCTTGATATATAATATTAATAGTATATTTACACGTTGTGGATGTTTGTGTTTTGGTTAAGTTCCTACCCACCATAATTCGTCCCTATAAGAGAGACAGGGGTGCAGGTGATGTGTAACTCCTATAAACGTCCATCACGGTGGTATACCAGGAGAATCCCCCCGCTCCCACCCCCTTGGAACACCTCACCGTCCTCCCCGATACATACTACACGTAACAAGGCAAATAGGAATAATTACCCCTTTGTGTGTGTGCACGAAATTGGGAACAAGATGGACGCCTGCTACTCGCCAATATATTAACACAATAGCACGTGCCCACCAATGCGGGTACGAGCAGATTATTATGATGTAATGTTTTTCTCTTTTAGAAAGTCGGAGAAAACAAGAGTTCCTTCATTTGATTTAAACCAACCCGGACGCGAGGATTGGGGTGTCAGTATCATCTTATATAGGCTTTGACGATGACTGGGAGTGTTGGGGTTTGAATCCCGGTCATCAGTATTCAGGATGGTTCCCGCTTTTCCTCCAAGCAAATGCGAGTACACTGCCTTTAAATTGTACGTTCTCTTTTAGTGTGTGTGCAGCAGGGGGTGAAGGGTGTGAATGTCAATGCCAGGTTTTGGGGCTGTTATCTCAGATTTGAGGTATCGATAGTTATAATATTTAGATCGATTCTCGATTATTTCAATGGCAGTAAAGCCCGCGGGAATCCAGGAATTCAGTTTGGCTTTCTAGTTCGCTTAACACGCGCTAGGTAGGGTAGGCCACAGATCAATACAGCTACAGTCCAGTCTTCATAGGAAAGGCCCTTCAGATAACATAAACATGCTTATTACGGCCAACATTGATATCATGTTACTGTATTATTATTGTTGTTATTTTATATGTAGTGATAGTATATATCACAAGTGACAGCTGTATATCACATCAACTGACGTATGAATACATGGAAGTTTATCTATGTGTCAGATGTTCCTATCAAACAAGACTGTCAAATAGTACCTTCTGGCCAGCTCCAGCCAGGTCAGGGTGTAAGTTCCGGGCTCTCTGGCCAAGAATTCCACCACGACGCTACGTGATTGGTCAGCGGGCCGGTAGTCGGGGTGGTCAGAAGGCAAGGCTAGGGACAGGACTGGCTGGTGGACCAGCTTGGTGCTACTGATGACCCACCCTTCCGAGAACACCTGTAAACAAGACACAGGTGTATATGGTGGACCAGCTTGGTACTACTCAATGGTTGTACACAGGAACAGTCCTCAATGGACGTCGGGAACCTGCGCCACTCACCTCGACCACGTGGTGACGCTGAGGAGACGGAGGCTGGGGGCAGATAACGACATGGACACTACCTCCGGAGTGCAGTGCTATCCTGTTGGCGGTGCCGCATGCCATACTGGTGACGTTGGTAGCCGCCATCTCAGGGGTGGATGCCACCTCCTGTTGCAGGAAGATGCCCCTCAGCTTGACGTAGAGATAGCGCCCTGGCCCGGGCTCCAGCAGCCAGGGGTGCTTCTCGCAGTTCACCTGGGGACACGAGCAGGGACATACATGACTCTAATGGCATTAAGATACATCTTACCTGCTAGGAAAGCTGACTCTAATCTCCCTCTTACCTCCGGTGGGGTCCTGCTAGGAGAGCTGACTGTAAGCCCCCTCTTACCTCCTGTGGTGTCCTGCTAGGAAAGCCGACTGTAATCTCCCTTTTACCTCCTGTGGTATCCTGCTAGGAGAGCTGATTGTAAGAGCCCTCTTACCTGCCAGGAGAGCTGATTGTAAGCCCCTCTTACCTCCTGTGGTGTCCTGCTAGGAGAGCTGACTGTAAGAGCCCTCTTACCTGCTAGGAGAGCTTAATGTAAGCCCCCTCTTACCTCCTGTGGTGTCCTGCTAGGAGAGCTGACTGTAAGCCCTCTCTTACCTCCTGTGGTGTTCTGCTAGGAGAGCTAAATGTAAGCTCCCCACTGGCCCCTCCCAAGCGCTGTTTCCTGGTGCACAATGGTGTTCTTGTGAACTCCCAGGTTCCCTCAAAGTTGAGGCGACGGAAGTCGTCAGACGCGTTCATGCCATTCACCTGAGAAACAGTAACACAAGCTTGGTACAGCGACTCTGTTCTAAGATGTAGCCAGGGTCCTCTAGACCTGTAGTCAGTCTCTCTGACCAGACAGGATGTAATCAGGGTGCTTTATACATGTAGCCAGTCTCTCTGAACAAACAAGATGTAACCAGGGTACTCTATACCTGTAGTCAGTCTCTCTGACCAGACAGGATGTTACCAGGGTCCTCTAGACCTATAGTCAGTCCTCCTGACCAGACAGGATGTAACCAGGGTGCTTTAGACATGCAGTTAGTCTCCCTGACCAGAGAGATCGGTCCTCTAGATCTGTACTCAGTCTCCCTGACCAAACAAGATGTAACCAGGGTTCTCTAAACCTGTAGTCAGTCTCCCTTACCAGACAGCATGGTCCTCTAGACCTGTAGTCAGTCTCCCTGAACAAATAAGATGTAACCAGTGTACTCTAGACCTGTAGTTAGTCTCTCTGACCAGACAGGATGATTCTCTAGACCTGTAGTCAGTCACTCTGACCAGACAAGATGATTCTATAGACCTATAGTTAGTCTTTCTGACCATACAAGATGATTCTATAGACCTGTAGTTAGTCTCTCTGATCAGACAGGATGGTCCTCCAGATCTTTAATCAGTCTCTCTGACCAGGCAGGATGTAACCAGGGTTCTCTAAACCTGTAGTCAGTCTCCCTTACCAGACAGCATGATCCTCTAGACCTGTAGTCAGTCTCTTTGACCAGACAAGTTGTAACCAGGGTCTTCTAGACCTGTAGTCAGTCTCCCTGAACAAATAAGATGTAACCAGGCTACTCTAGACCTGTAGTTAGTCTCTCTCTGACCAGACAGGATGATTATCTAGACCTGTAGTCAGTCACTCTGACCAGACAGGATGTAGCCATGGTCCTCTAGACCTGGATTCGGTAACCACAGCCCCAGAAGGGAACGTACCCTGAAGTGAATCTCAACGATGTGTGAGATGGAGGTGAACACGAAGGGCAGAAGGGTGGGTCCCCCTGAGCAGAGGCAGTCCCTGGCAAGGGGGGGTGTGTCGTCCCAAGGTACCTCGAAGATCCCCAACGTGGCGGTAGCGTTGGCCCCACAGTGGAGGCGCCCCAGGTCTGGCTGGATCATTGTGAGGCATTGCCGCCCCCCTGTCTGGAGGCGTGTCAACGTCAGACGGACGCTCTCCCCTCGCTGGGCTTCGAACCGGTACGTGCAGCTGTGGAACAACAACCCCAGTTATAACATCTGGCAAGGATCTCAAACTTTGAAGAACATATTCTAGAAACTTGTCAACAAACCACCGATACCTTGGTTCAGCTGGTGGTGCACCTACCTACATATCTAATGTATCCGGGTTAGAGTCCCGGCGAGTGTTGAAGGATAAGTTAATAAAATTTTTGGCCTGTTCCGTTTCTTTACGAGTTAAACTTACGAATTTCTGTCTAGCTGTTATTTTTGTCGGCAAATTTAGTTAAGGTGGTTTAATAATATTTTTTAAGTGTTATTGAGGTTGAAGTGGGGGAGGAGACGTGGATTAAGGCCTATATGTTTACAGTTTCTATAGCAAAAAACAGTTCTTGACTAATGGCTGGCATTTGAACAGTAACTGTTTTAGTTGAGTTTAAAAGTCCTTTCACGATGTTTGTCAGGTGGTCAAGTACTGGTGAAATTACCGTGTGTAGGATATTCAACTAAAAACATCTACTGGAGTAGTATTTTCTTTATTATGGTCAAAAGGTATTTGTTATAAAATGTGTATAAATATGTAACTTAATTTGCGTTCCCTCCCTTCCCCAGTCTCGGTAAGAGAACAAACACTCCCCGCGTCCATAATTGGAGTCAGGCTCTCTTGTCACTGATTTATGGGGTCAGCTCTGGTTGGCTCGTAAGATGTCTGGCGTCATCAAAAACCTTCTCACCTGACGTCATCTGAGAACCCTCTTACCTGAGGTTGACGGCACCTCCTCTACCGTACAAGAAGACGTCCTTGGGCGCCTGGAACTTCTGAGGACCATCAGCGACTGGTCCCTGAGGCTGGCTGACGAACCTGCGAGAACAGGGCCCAGGGCCGTAGGGTTCCCCATCCTGATGTAGGTCCACGAACTCGTACAGGGCTCTGAACGACACCGGCCTGAAACACATGACCATCTGGCACCAAGATTGTCATTACCTAAGAGCTGTAGAATTACTCAGTCTCAGCTCCAAGGTAAGGCTGTCACCAGTAGAGAGGAGTGTTGTTACCTGAGAGCTGTAGACTTTCTCAGTCTCAA
>CABFOV010006887.1:19468-31816 GCA_902141375.1 Timema poppense | reverse complement strand
CAATCTTGTGAAACCTGTATTTATGAGAATTTATCTTTGTTTACTATAATAAATATATGTGTTAAAATGACTCTGTGTTTCTCTATATGTATTATATGTACCCAGTAGGGAATAATGGTTCAAATACCATGACCCCGTCCTGTGCTATATTCCCAGAGGAACAATACCATGACCCCGTCCTGTGCTATATTCCCAGAGGAACAATACCATGACCCCGTCCTGTGCTATATTCCTAGAGGAACAATACCATGACCCCATCCTGTGCTATATTCCTAGAGGAACAATACCATGACCCCGTCCTGTGATATATTCCCAAAGGAATAATACCATGACCCCGTACTGTGCTATATTCCCAGAGGAACAATACCATGACCCCGTCCTGTGATATATTCCCAAAGGAACAATACCATGACCCCGTTCTGTGCTATATTCCCAGAGGAACAATACCATGACCGCGTAATATGCTATATTCCCAAGACTATTAAGGAGGAGAATATTGGGCTATGGAGGAGGAGATATCTGGGCAATGGAGGAGATAATTGGGCCTTTGTGAATAGTTTGAAAGTCTGGCACTATGTAGAGATTTGCCCGTTCCAAGGAGAGTGCGAGTGTCTTGTAACCTTGTTACAACGTGATATGTAAGAAATAATAACACTCACCAGGCCAGCCTAACTTGACTCGTTCCGACTCCACTACAATACACACCGGAGACGCTCGTCACCACAATATCCACGCCCGACTGAACCGAGGTTCGTACCTCATTGCTGGCCGTGTGGTTGGGCTCCCCCCACCTCTCCTCCCAAGTGGACGAAAAACAGTGACCAGCAGTCTGCGCGCGTCGTTCTGCCGCATTGTAGATAAAAACTTCCATGGACTATTTTTCAACGTGCAAACTACGCCCATTGGTTCTCGAGATTACTCTCGAATACTCCCCCCCTTTGTGTTTGTTCCTTGTCCTGAGAACACATGTTTTCACAGAATGTATATAATGGCGTGAGCCCAGAGGAGAGATACACATTACGCTCTGGGCTTTCGAAGGTAAATAGCCTAACCTTTGTAGGCTTGACGCTATATTCCAAATTCCTTTTGTCTTTAATCTGCAATCTTTCGAAATTCAATTTATATCTACGACTAATGTCTTTTGTAACAATCTATTAGGTCAGCCCTTAAGGCAATGTTTACTATATAGTTATTTGGTCTCCTCTGATATTTTAGGTATCTCTAATGTCTGGAGATTGTTTATATTGGTCGCCTTGTTTCCTACCAAGGTTGGTCAAATATTGGACCGCGAGCCGGCGGGTAAAGTAACAATTGTATGTACGCCTTGTTAGGTGTTAACGTTAGGTTAGTTCATTGTAATTTTGCTGGTGTCTATTTTTATATGTTAACTAAATGTGGGGCCATGGGCCACCCAGGACTTACATTTCTGAGGACATCTTGTTTGCTATTAAAGCGTTTAGGAATTCTCACGTATACTTAAACCTTAGGAAATATCAAGTATTAGCATAGTGTGGATGTCATTGTTTAGGTAAGGGAAATAAGCTCTTGTCTCACCCTATGTTACGAATCATGAGAAGAGGTTGTCTCTCTGCTCATGTTGTCGATTGGCTATTTTGTGTATTATTTGTTATTATGAAACTAGAGACCAATTTGTTAGGTTTTTTTGCTGTTCTCTGAAGACGCCATTTTGAGGGTGTCTAATTGTAAGGGTCCGCCTGTTGCTTTTATTGTCGTAAGGCCCTTCAGGCCCCGGCGGTGTCCCTTGTGCCTTGCAGCCCTTCTGGCTTGTGGTTTCTCTATTATTCCTAAGTGTCACTCCCCCATCGAGTTGTACCATGTTTTCTTTGATAATAAAATTACAACTCTCTTGTGCTTACCTCTGTCATTTCTTTTGTGGGAAAATGCTGGGGGTAGGTCACAGTCTAATCACAACTTTACTCCCTTAAGTCACTGTCCAGTGATAATTCTAAGATTACACCCTGTCCTACACACGATCATTTCTCGAATATTTATATTCTCTTGTTATACACAGCCTGGTAAATCGTCCACTCTCTAGGTGCAAAGCATGTCAATGAAATGAATTGTGATGCCCGACTGACTCACTATGATTAATACATGTGTTATTTGTTCTAGATCTACTCTGACTTACTCGCCAGTGATCTGGAGGGCGGTGAGTACCTATGTTCTTGTTGTAAACCAAGGCACGTGCCACTTTGTACTTACAATGTCCATTTAGGACATCTTTCTGATCTTATGTTCATTATGTTTCCAACCGTTATATTTGCAATGCAACATACAATATATTTCGATAGTATTCTCAAAGTTGAGCAACATATTTAACGGAGTGTACGCAGGAATACAGGACGATCACATTCCGAGGATATCTTAAACCGGTCAAGGTTGTATAAATACTTACCCCCGGTCCCAGAGAAGATCGGTCGCTCAGTTGTTGTTCAGTGTCCTTGGAGTAATGTTCGCTCCTCAATAACATTCTGTCGTCCTCTGAGTCACATGGCGGTCTACCTTATAGCCTTTCTCTTATTTTGGACATGATTATCATCCATCAAGGTATACGTTTGTCATGTACTCTATCCAGTTTTTTACAATAAAGCCCTAGAAACCAGTTTTATTAGCTGGATTGACCTATCGACCCACCTTATTGAATAGAGTGTGTATTGTGACGGTGACGTTATTATGTCACCACCCTGAATGGTTTATTTTGGTATGAGTGACGTAATGGTCCCGCCTTGGGGGTCATTGACCTGGTTTGTAGGGTTTATTCTGGTTCAAACTTGTTCATTCCTGCCCATTTTGTCCCATTTTATTATTTATGTGTGCCCCATTAGATCGAGTGCCTGGGTAGGATTGGTGATGGCGTGGGAATTTATTTGTGGCAGTTACTTTATTGGTGTGGAGAGTGCAATCCCTGGGGTTGTGCATTCCTCCCTCGAAGGCTGTCACGAAGAGAAAGATTTCATTCGGCTGGTCTCCCAACTCCCATACAATGTCGCAATCCTATACAAACGTCGCTACTGGGAAGGGGGATGGGGCGTGCACAGGCATCCTCTATCGATGGTTGTCTATCATAGTGTGTCGGT
Organism: Timema poppense; assembly: GCA_902141375.1. Lineage (NCBI taxonomy): Eukaryota > Metazoa > Arthropoda > Insecta > Phasmatodea > Timematidae > Timema > Timema poppense. The sequence goes on along the minus strand of CABFOV010006887.1, from coordinate 28,718 downwards.
CTCCCTGTCGCAAGCCTCTGAGTATCTTTTGGTGTCGAGTGAAATCGCAACCCTGACGACTCATACCTAGCGCCAGTTTGGCGGCTCGACAAGTAGACACTCGTATCTGGCTACAGATTGGAGGCCCTACGTGTTGGGATAGGAAAAGACGGTCATATATATTTATTATACATTCAATGTTTCACAGATATACATAATATTTACTATACATTTTTACAGGAATGACGCATATGTTCGTTCATACGTTTTTGGATGGGTTAGTAAAATTGTTTTTAGTTCACAATCAAACATGTGTTAGTCCAAACCGACGGTTTGACGTTATAGTAGGTAGCACTGATAAGATCCAGGTTTCTGATGTGTGTTTCCACCGTTAGTTGTTCGAGGTCGAACGGTCTCTGTTAGCGAGTCGCATACATCCATGACTAGTGTGTCGATCAAATCGTTGCAATATCGGACACCTGGTTTAGACCACATATCCCGTCGGTCGACGGCGACGTCGATGAGGTCCCACACCTCACAAAGACGCGCCCAGCTAGGTGCTAAATACAGTTCCAACTCATGGTTAAAATTAAATACATAATTTAAGTTGACCAGCTTGTCATACCACTATTCAAAGTGTTCTTTTTCCCTTCCCTCTACTGACATCTCACCGATGCCGTAGTCCTCCTTTGGCAGCTATGGACCCTTATACACCACTTTTTTTATTGAAAAATTGGGGGAAATATCCCTTGGCCAAGGAATTGTCCAAGCCGAATGTCTTTGTCATCTTGCACAACGCCATCTGGAGAAAGTTCAGTGAGTCAATAAAGTGGAGCGGGCCATAACGCATGGACATATTTTTTTCCACCTTTCATTAAGAGTGCTGGAGTCAATCTTTTACCTCCATCGTTTATTTTAGAATAAAAATTCCACCATAACCCTTGAAATTTTGGGCTGGGAGGGTGGTGCCCTTAAATTTTGTTGATTTAATTTGCTCGAGAAATCCGAAATATTGGTACATTTTGGCATCATCTTCGAACTTGCGTGTCCTATCGCCCCCACATTTGGTGCAATTATGGCCATTCCCATCAATATGAAGGCAGGCCTTGCAACACGTCTGTACGACATATATATGTTCGAGCAAGCATGTGTTGGCCGCACCTTATCTGCATTCGAACTCATTGAACACGCACAAGAAACTGCTCTTTTCCAGTGATGGACTGGACAGTTTCTACCTGCTTCATGAAGCAGACCAAAGGGACGACAAGTCTCGTATACCATACAGAAAGTATCATAATATCGGTGTGAATAATTTGACTTTTCAAAACGGAAAATTTCCCACAAACCTCACAAACCTTTTTGACATCACAGATCGATATGTGACCTCTGCAAAAACCGATATGTTTATGGCTATCAAAACAAGTTTGGTTAGTGAACCAACGCCCATAGATTGACCTCCGCGGCTCTTTTTTCACTCTGTTTCGCATTTGTGCACATTCTTGTTACTGCACGGAACGTGGCAATCATGGCAAAAGTACCCTCGTCGTGAAAATACAAACTCAAGTATCCCTTAAATGATTGTTTGGGAGGCGTAGGCCCCTCATATAGGACTGGCCTTTCCAGACGTTCCCTGAACACTGTGATTTTGTATTCGGAGGGATAAGTTTGAATGGTTTCAGTTCGGTGAGCCCACCAACTTTCAAAGGATTTACTCGGGCATCACAGCATAGTTCCTCTGCTTTGAGTTTCTAAACGTTGCGGCCATCTTGTATAGGTGTTTATGTCCATGCATCCTGATTCTCTTTTAAAGTTTCACACAGCCTTGGCGGCAACCAATGCACGGGCAAGGCAAATTGTGTTGCCATTTTGAATCGTATTGATTATTTGGTTGTTAACGCTATAGTTGCAAGACGGCCGTCCTTTGTTCCCCATATTATAAACCTCATAGAAACTCAAACATACATACATACATAACTAATCTAAGGGTACTCTTAAGACGTGAAATATATTTATTATAACACAAATGAAAAAGCAAGAAATCAATTTTAAATGTTTGTTTATTTATTATAGGTATACGATACCCCGGTATACGTATTTTATGAATATATTAGAAATTATATATATTGTATGTAAAAGTTAATATAAAAGGTAATTTCAAAATTAAGGTCTTCATTAACATCAGTAAATTTACTTTAAAGTTTAATAAATTCAACAAGTCCGAGGTTCTCATATAACCTATTCACAAAAGAATATTATATAGTCCAAAAATAATTAAACTCATCTTCTACAAGAACACAACCCGATTTACAAAATTACTATAATGATCCGCTAAGCTGAATATAAACATGAGAGTAATAGATATTTCAAAGTACCGCAAATAGATACAGAAAGAAAATGAATCTGAATGAATTCTTTATTCTTTCAAAANAGATACAGAAAGAAAATGAATCTGAATGAATTCTTTATTCTTTCAAAAAGACTAATCATCCTCCACGAATAAATAATAAAGAAAAATCAAGACTCCTCGCAATACTATTTTATGATATTTCAATACTAAGTTAATATCTGCCATAAGAGATAAATATTGGTAGAGATTTACAAAAAGTATTATTATTAAACACAATTAAATAAATATCCGCTCTTACTACAGAATAATTTTTATATCTATCTCCAAACCAAAGATAATTCGTATAGCAATATTTAACAATTGATATATATCGATCTGAGACATATACGTGCGGTGAAGGCTACCAAGAGTGTCGGCAATGGGAACATACGGGCGTTATGTACGCTTAGACCCAGAGGATGTGTTGTTGTTAAACTGTGGACGCTTTGTACGGTACAACGGGCTAAGTGCCACATCGGCTTCATTCTCATTGTTTTGTAGCTAATGCTACAGTTCAGGGGGGTTTACATTTTGACAAAAAAAACTTATTTTTCCTATTTTTATAACTCCAGTGCAGGCACTAAGTTATATTCAAGTAGTTTACCAATACATTTAAATGAAGCACAGGTAATTGCAAACAGAACATTTATTGGTTCAAGTTGAGATCTTTTTATAGAAACCCGCCTCAGTGGCTAACGCGCTTGTCGTGTTGAGCTCGACTGCTGAGGATGGGGAGATCGAGGTTCGAATCTCGGTCGGGTGGACTGGGGGTGGTTTTTCCTAAATGGTTTTCCACTCTCCCTCCACGCAAATGCGGGTTCACTTCCTCTAAATCAACCTTCCCAATTCCTAATCCATTTAGAGTAATTAGTACTTAAAGCGTATAACCCGAACGGGTAGTAAGACGCGGTGCTAAATATTATATTATTTTTATAGAAGCAGAGACATACAAACCCTCGCAACTGCAGTTTTCAGATCCCCACCCTCCCCCCTTCACCGTCCCGAGTAAATTAACGCTGACGAATAAAAATATTCTAAGTCTTGTTTTGGTGCCGCAACTCGCCCTGGTGAAATGACCCTCACCCTGGTTGTAACAAGAGTAACTAGTGTGTGTCCCCCGACAGAACAGGCGTGAGTCTGGAGCGGCTGGACCAGCTCTCTGTGATCCACGTCGCCGGGACCAAGGGAAAGGGCTCCACTTGTGCCTTCTGCGAGAGTCTGTTGCGTCATCACGGCTACAAGACGGGCTTCTATTCCTCCCCGCACCTGGTGGCCGTCAGAGAGAGGATCAGGATAGATGGCCAACCCCTCAGTCAGCAGGACTTTACCCGGCACTTCTGGCCGGTCTACGACGCCCTGCGCCAGAGCAAGGTACACTGCTGCCACTGTCTCGCAACATACAGTCGGGTGGTCTGTGCTTCACGCACTCGAAACCTCAAACTAACTCATCTGGTTGCGGGGATGATGGTTAGACGGCCGTATGTATATATGTTTGTTGACAGGTAGAACCATGCGTGATGGTATAAACAGAATTATTAATGATAGTCATAGAGTTGGTAAATATGACCGGTTAGTATAAATACATCATCAACGTTAGATATAAAATTATATTTAAAGATTTGCGTGAGGAAACAAACAACATTATTTTAATCATCACCAGCCACACGGAACTTTCTTGTAGAGTTACGTAAATTGACCCTGGTAAACACTATGTGCAAATCTTATACCTATCATCATTAATATGTATATATGTAAATAAACAGAGCTAGTCCTCGAGACTTCTATCTCATTAATACGTATATATGTAAATAAACAAAGCTAGTCCTTGAGACTTCTATCATCATTAATACGTATATATGTAAATAAACAGAGCTAGTCCTTGAGACTTCTATCATCATTAATACGTATATATGTAAATAAACAGAGTTAGTCCTCGAGACTTCTATCTCATTAATACGTATATATGTAAATAAACAAAGTTAGTCCTCGAGACTTCTATCATCATACATTAAAATACTTCAATTGCTATCTCTATTTTACAAGAATAAATCTACACAAAATAATGAAGATAATAGAAAATAGTAAGACTACTTTAAAACTACAAGATAAACTTTTCCCATTGGAGCAAATATTGATTAAATAAATCATCGTTATCAAACCACACAATAGACCTTCCTATCAAGTCAATATTCCAACAAAATATACTATACACGTACGTACCATTGTAAACCAATACATGCTCCATCCTGGCGCTATATACGCAACTAACTCTGAGAACATGGAAGGAGAGGATCAAGGTGAGGGAACTCACCAGGATCTCCAAGAGAGGGGAAACTTGTAACAACACTAGCTTCTACAACAAACTCCAAACAACTGGAATGTTCTGGGCTAGATTAGAGCAGGCATCTCTTCCTTCTTAAGTTCTTTGGAATTTTTCGATCTGTAGCGAACTCTAGTGGCCACCGTTTGAATGTTGGGAGGGCTCGGTCAGTTGATCACGCGACACAGTTATGCTCGGTTGTTTCGTTGTCTCTCCGAACTGTTGTCCAGATGCGCTGGGACGGTGAAATGGGGTAAGTTTCTTTATTTCTCTGACTCGTTCCTTCAATTGTAGCCGAATGCTACACAGTTATACGATGTTGTCTAGGACCCTTGTTCCTGTGTTCTCAGTTAGTTCAGTGTTTATCGTACTAACTGTCAGTACAGTGTTTCCCGCTTTCTAACGGGTTACAAATCATGTTTGCACAAAGTTCTCGAAGCCCAGCACGAGATCTCCAAGTGCTAATAATACTAACAAGGGTAAGCATGTGACTATCACTATACAGAAAAATCTAGAAATAATTAATCGTCTCGAAAACAGAAACCTGATAACGCGTGATTTCAATATTGGTTCTTCGACTATTTATGATATAAAAAACAAAAAGAGGAACTTAAGAAGTCTGCTGCTCGAGCTGTTACAGCAAAGAATACAAAATCAAGACACACAGTGAAGAAACCTAAATTTGAAATTCTTGTACACTTGGTTTAGTGCGAAACGATCAGTGACTGGGCCTAAGATCATCGCGTGTGTTTTCTGATGGTTGGCCTCGAAATTTTAAATTAGACACGGAATCCGGAAGCTGGTTGTGGCTGGCGGGAGAAGATCAGCCGATGAAGAATTTAAAGACACTTTTAGCGGCCATGTTTTACGGTGGGAATTAACCCGTGGTGAAGTTTACAACGCCGGCGAAGCCTGCCTTTTATGGCGTTGTTTGCCAACGTCTACTCTGGCAGGTGAGGGGATTTGAGAAAAATAAAGACAGATCGACTTTTGTTGTGTGCAAATGCAAATGATTCAGCTGATGGATCAAGGTGTGATTCTATAGAAGATCTTTTGGACGCTGACTCTGATGTAACAGACTTCCAAAAACAGTTTAATGTTAAAGATGCAATTTTCACAATTGCCTTAGCTTGGAATCAGGAGAAAGAAGTCTCTGTACAACGGTGATGGTCAAAATATGGGGCTAGATCTGGTGGAAGCTGTGCCAAACAAACCTTCAAGAGATGTACCCCGTGAGGAAGTTATAGACTGGATTGAAATCGACAAAAGGGTGCCAGTGGCCGAAGAACTGAGTGACCAACATATACAAAGTGTTGCTAGCCCACAAGAAGCTCAGGTCCAGGAGGAATCGGATGAAGAAGGAGCCAGGGAAGATGAAGTTAAGGTCTCTTGGTAACAGGCTTCTGATGCATTGCGTACATTTATAAAATTAGCCAAATCCAACAAAAGTTACAACTCTGCAGAACTCATAAATTGGTTTATAATACGTAACGACTTTTTGAAGAAGAGATCAGAATCACGGAAGCAACGTGATATCAGAGAATTTTTTTAAAACAATAACGCTCATGTGTATTAATTTGTCTTTTGTGCATTGTAGGGTTTTTTATTTACATGAATATTCAATGTTTGAATTTAATTTTTATACTGAATGTTTTTATTAAAATACATATTTTAATCAGTTGCATTTTTATCTAGAGTGATTTATCTTTGGTATTCCTGTTTAAATTATCGACGTTCGATAATCCGGCACGCTGTGTGTTGTCCCACAGGAGCACGAGGGAGACATGCCTCCCTATTTCAAGTTCCTCACGGTGATGGCGTTCAACGTGTTCCTGGCGGAAGAAGTTGATGTCGCTATAGTGGAGGTGGGAATCGGAGGGGAGTATGATTGCACAAACGTACTCAGGTACATATTTAGACCCTCTCACAATCTGGCCATGTGAGTATGTTGTATAACTAGCTTACTGGTGTGCAGACAGGTGAGTATGTTGTATAACTAGCTTACTGGTGCGCAGGCAAGTGAACATCGTGGGTATCACCTCCCTGGGGCTCGACCACACCAGTCTCCTGGGGACCACTGTGGAGGAGATAGCGTGGCAGAAGGCTGGTATCATGAAACCTGGGGCTGTGGCCTTCAGCGTAGACCAGCAGCCCGAGGGGGCCCTTAAGGTGCTCAAGGAGAGAGCTGTTGAGAAACAGGTGAGTTGAGTAGTTCTGTCTCTCTCACACGAGGAAACACTGAGCACTGGACCCCTACCTCACAATCTTACACACCTCGTCTTGGTATCATTCAAGAGGGGACCATACAACTTCTAGATAATCTCTAGTCCCAAGGGCTGACAGGCAGACATCTCTTTTAAATAAAAACATTCTTATGTTCTCTATATTATAAAATAACATAAAACGTCAGCATCGAAACTTTGGTTCACGACTAGCTTAATGTCTGGAGATAGTATCAATGCTCCAGAAGACACAGCTGAATGTCTGGAGATAGTCTCAATGCTCCAGAAGACACAGCTGAATGTCTGGAGATAGTCTCAATGCTCCAGAAGACAGAGCTGAATGTCTGGAGATAGTCTCAATACTTCAGAAGACAGCTGAATGTCTGGAGATAGTCTCAATGCTCCAGAAGACAGAGCTGAATGTCTGGAGATAGTCTCAATGCTCCAGAAGACAGCTGAATGTCTGGAGATAGTCTCAATGCTCCCGAGGGGACTCAGAAAGCCCTCTCTTTGTGTGTGTTTACAGTGCCCGCTCCTGGTGGCTCCACCCCTGAACTCGTACGATTGGGGCCAACACCCCTTAGAGCTGGGTGTCAGCTCGCAAGGTCAGCTGCTCAACGCGTCCCTGGCGTTGCAACTTGCCAACAGTTGGATGTTGTCGCAGTCACGAAGTGAGTCTCTCCTACACACATCTATTAGATCACTGTTCTGTTGCGTTGAGAGACGAGACCATGTGGTTAGTTCCTCTCTTGTAGGCCCTCACGTCCTGCCCGAGAAGAACACGTCTCTGGTTAGTTCCTCTCTTGTAGGCCCTCACGTCCTGCCCGAGAAGAACACGTCTCTGGTTAGTTCCTCTCTTGTAGGCCCTCACGTCCTGCCCGAGAAGAACACGTCTCTGGTTGGTTCCTCTCTTGTAGGCCCTCACGTCCTGCCCGAGAAGAACACGTCTCTGGTTAGTTCCTCTCTTGTAGGCCCTCACGTCCTGCCCGAGAAGAACACGTCTCTGGTTAGTTCCTCTCTTGTAGGCCCTCACGTCCTGCCCGAGAAGAACACGTCTCTGGTTGGTTCCTCTCTTGTAGGCCCTCACGTCCTGCCCGAGAAGAACACGTCTCTGGTTAGTTCCTCTCTTGTAGGCCCTCACGTCCTGCCCGAGAAGAACACGTCTCTGGTTAGTTCCTCTCTTGTAGGCCCTCACGTCCTGCCCGAGAAGAACACGTCTCTGGTTGGTTCCTCTCTTGTAGGCCCTCACGTCCTGCCCGAGAAGAACACGTCTCTGGTTAGTTCCTCTCTTGTAGGCCCTCACGTCCTGCCCGAGAAGAACACGTCTCTGGTTAGTTCCTCTCTTGTAGGCCCTCACGTCCTGCCCGAGAAGAACACGTCTCTGGTTGGTTCCTCTCTTGTAGGCCCTCACGTCCTGCCCGAGAAGAGCACGTCTCTGGTTGGTTCCTCTCTTGTAGGCCCTCACGTCCTGCCCGAGAAGAGCATGTCTCGCGAGTCCGTGGAGACTGCTCCGCCCTTCTCCATCACGCGGCGCCTGGCCCTGGGCCTGAAGCTGTGTTCGTGGCCGGGACGGACCCAGGTCATCCACAAGGACAACCTCCTCTACTTCCTGGATGGGGCCCACACCTTGGAGAGCATGGCGCTGTGTTCTCAGTGGTTCAGCGCAGCGACTCGTGGGTGAATACCGATCTCTCCTACTTGGACTCACAGAACTAATGATATGTTTAAAAAGTACCAACTGCACTGTTACAGTTTCCCCTTGACCCGAGAAGGTGAATGCGATTAAAGGCAAACACTTCATGGATAACAATAACAAGAGGAAACTTGTAACTCACACATTTGTCTAAGAGCGGAACTCAACATCAGTTGACAAGTTGTGTTTCGTGTTACAGAAGCGCTGTTAAAAGAGTCCTTTTGTTCAACTCGACCGGAGACCGACAGTCGTCGGAACTGTTGTCCCCCCTGCTTGACTGTGACTTCCACTTGGTGTTGTTCTGCCCCAACATTGTAACACCAGAGGTGAGCCTTGCGTCAGGTGAGTTGTCCCTCGTCTGGCCCCCCACAGACATTTAGAGTGAAGGTCATCATTTCATAGGGAAGTTTTGGGGTCTTGATGGAGCGTGTTGTCCCTGTTGCCGGATTTTTAGCCAGTTCACGTTCCAGTGATACAACCCTAGTGATAAGTTCTTCTAATTCTTGAGGGTGTGGGGCTCGCAGAAAAGGTCTTAGTCCTGGTCGGACCAATTCTATTAACAGCGGTATTATCTCTGCTGATGGCGTGGTGGGTGCCAAGCGTTGATGCAATCGTACCTTGTGCCGAAGGAATATCTCGACGGGCTCAGC
>CABFOV010006887.1:0-18029 GCA_902141375.1 Timema poppense | reverse complement strand
CTGGTGGCTGCAGTAGAAGATGGGTCCATGGGTGGAGTATTGTTTGGTGGTCGCTGTCTTCTTTAGGGTCTTCTGTCGGTGCGGTGGGTGTATCCCATCCCGTGGGGCCACCGTCGTAAAGGATGAACAGGTTAGAGGGTGGGAGGACAGTGTCCCGGCAACACGGAGTCGCGGTTGGAGGTGAAGGAACAGTCCCGGCAACACGGAGTCGCGGTGGGAGGGAAGGGGTAGTTGGGGAAGGATAGGTGACGACGACGAAAAATTCTCTTTCCAAAAATAATAACGATTTATTATTGCTCTTGCATAACGGCGGTTCCCCAGGGTGGGTCACCACTGAGCTCGGCTCGAGATTTCACCGGCTTATATACCCTGCGTTGCTGCCTGGCCTTGTCCAATCAGAGAAGAGGGTGCTTCCCATTGGTTCAGGAAAACGAGAGTGGTATTGGCCACCAAGCGAGCCAATAGGAAGAAGGGAGTTGATTACAGAGGTAAGAGCGTCACGGACGTCTCCGAGAACACGGATCGAGCGGTCCTAGGCAGTAGGGAGGGGTTAGAGCGGCCGGTGCGAGTGCGGAGGAAAGATACAAGGCTGCCTGAGCAGTGAGGTACAACAATCACAAGAGATTATTCACAGCCTATGTAAAAGAATTATACTTATAAATTAAGGTAATTTCTACTGACAGCACGCGAGGGGGTCAGTATGGACATGTATAGACATGTTACTGTCATATGCATCAAAACATGTTTTCGAGAGTGTAGTTTCGGGCAGACAACGCCACCTACAAGTGCATTAGAAATATTGATCTATGTTGTACCCCGCCCTCCCCCCAAGTGTGACCTGGTGTGTGGACGACCCCTTGAAGCCCTGTAGTACAGTCCACACCAATAACATTGCACAAACACATCGGTGAATGTTTTCAGACCAGGCCAACTGCACGGTGACACAGCAGCAGATGGTGTCGCGGTGTCTGACCAACGAGAAGACGTGGCGCGGGTTGCGAGAGGAACGCCAGGGACCAACGAGCGGCCAAACACTGCTGCAGATGTCGTGCGTGTCTGAGGCCTTGACCTACCTGACAGACAAGTCTCGAGAGGACACCTGCAAGTACCACCTGCTGGTGACTGGCTCCTTGCATCTTGTGGGCTCCGTACTGAGCGTAATAGACCCGGAGCTGAGTCACTGAGCCCCGAACAAGAGATGACCTGTTGTATATTACCTGACTGGGGACATGAGGGGCGTCTGTCTGTCTCGACTGTTTGATAGTTGCTTCGTTCCTACAATCTGTGAAGATGTGAAACCAATACAAACATAATTATAACATTTCAACATATCTTCCCTCAAACCCCGGGTTACCGCACCGAATGTTCTAATCAGTGATCGTTGTCCAATCACTGATCTGGGTACAAACACACACATATGTTATTGTTAAATGTGAACAATAAAACAAACTATTTACACACAAATAACGGTTTATTTTATTTCCTGTTGTATAAAATCTCACATTTAACACAGTTTATTATACATAGTTACAACCCTGATTGAATGTACCGTGTAATTACAACTCGACGGAAGACGTTATTCAACTAGCTCATGGCGGCCATTTTAAAACATCCCCACACATTTCTTTGACAAATACAAGAGAGTAATTCTAATACTAGTACTATATATCTATGAATCCAAACTGTTACAAGAACATGTGTACACATTTTAACATCAGTCCATCATTTTCTCTTAAATACTAACAGTTTTTGTTGAATATAAAATAGAAGACAACCATCATTAGACATACACACTCATATATACATATATATATATTGTATTGATATGATACCAACCAAAACGTGTCTTAATTACAAGAACTCCATTCATTTTGGTAACAAAACTCTTTGGCTGATGATACCGGGAATATTAACTACAATTACTGCATTGATAGAGCATTGCACTTAACCTAAATTAACCTAACAGATTGTTCGTTACAAAACGTATTTACAACATTACAAGCAATAATGGACATGATTAGAGGAGGTAAACAATCAAACCAGTGAATATGGTGTTGCGAGGAAGTGCCAGTCTAACACTAAGATTGAGCAAACAGAAGAGTTACAAGTTGATGTGCTTGTCCCACAGAGCGGCCATTATTCCAGTTCATTCTCAGACAAGGACAAGGAACCACCGGCGCGACGCCGCAGGAGCGAACCATCCTGAAACACCGAGAGAACTATGTATCATCACCAACTTAGGTCAAACCAGCAGTTTTATCTGTTGCACAACTTCCTACAAAGGGGAAGGGAAAATACCTTTCACGGCCCTTTGATGCTCACTCATTGAATTTTTCCTGTGCTGATTTAATCAGTCGGTATCAGAAAGTGAATTGAATTACATTTTTATTGCCAACGTACGTCCATTACTGTTTCCGGCCTGTGGTTGGTTTTTTATTCCAGCCGTATATTACGGTACAAACTGGTACACTCGCAGCTATAACTCTTCTCTACAAAGAGCACCAGGGAGCTTTACCGGGCCCTCACCCAAATCACTTGATTAGCAAGATATTGGAAAAGACATGCGATAGATAAAGGCCCCAAGGCGCTAATGATCACGGGTTAGCAATATTTATTTTGTCGGTCGCGGCCAATGCGCGATATCGATACTCCGACAAAGTATATCGTGAAGCCAACAAATCTGCTCAAGTAAAAAGAACAGTATTATGATGTTACAGCGCGCTAAAAACTATCACCGTAGTAATTTAATAGTACCAATCCAAACGCAGAGAATTAAAGGCAGAAAAACATCCAATTGCCACCTCAACATTCCTAAAACATTTGAGATCTGAATATATCAACTGATGACATTCTGCTGTTAACCATACCCCAGAAGCAGAATAACATATCGACCAATATTATATTCACCAAGACATGCAAACTATGGCACAAAGATAGATTTATGTTGTTTAATTAACCTAACCAGCCCCAGGAGGCTTATTACGGCCATAAAGTGCTGATAAACTAAACATTGACAAATAACTCTGGTAATAGCAATAATAAACAACCTATCCAACGAGTGCTATCTGCCTGCGTGGTGGTATTACCCCTCAATCAAGTACAATAATAAGAAAAACACACTTGGAAATAAAATGGCTGGATAATTTTATAATAAAGGAAATTGATAAAACTAAAGAAAAAAACTACCAATAGTAAATTTGATGAAGAAAGCCCACCTATGGGAAGAGTCCAATGCACAAAGATGACATCTTCTTCCTTCCTTGTGTCTTCTATAGCAGACGTGGTCACACACACATTTTAACACAAATAGAATATTGTGTTATTGTTGTGTTTATCAAACACAAACAATGGATTACTCCATTTTGAATTTTAAAAAGAAAATGCTACAAACACATTGTACCAACTGTTTTTGGGAGAAAAGATAAATTCCTTGGCTATGGTTAATATTTATAGAAAACTGATAATAAAAAATTATATCTAAAAAAATAGTAATAATAATAATGTTAATTTGTATCCCCTTGTTTGACCAATCACAACTCACATCCAGTATTCCTGTAGAGGGCTCGGAAGCGTAGCCCACCTCGTGAGTGTCTTCATCTGCTTCGTACTCGTCATCAGAGTCTGAAACAACGAGCAGTAGAGACGTGACAGAGACGGTGGAATGGTGACACGTATCTGACTGCTCGGCATTGCGAGCAAAGTGAGAGGACACAAATGGTAGCAGAGCGACTCTCATCCTTGTCACACTACACCCTGTCTCGTATCCTTGTCACACTACACCCTGTCTCGTATCCTTGTCACACTACACCCTGTCTCGTATCCTTGTCACACTACACCCTGTCTCGTATCCTTGTCACACTACACCCTGTCTCGTATCCTTGTCACATTAAACCAAATGTTTGTGAACTTTTCACTATCTACAGAGTAAACTGTCAGAAGTTCAACATTGCTTGGTGAACTAATAAATCTCCTCTCACAAACTGAGTGTAATTTGTGGGACGGACATGTTGCCCCTCAAGTCTCCACCCCAGGGTGCTAATTTAGGTTCCTTCTCGCCAATGAGTTATATATATCAGAGGTAAATAACTGAACTCGTCTAGTTGATGATTATGTAACACTATTTTATATTGTCTGTTGAAAATGGAGTACCAACATAGTCGGTTAGTGATAGAACTATCGGACTAAAGAGGAGAGGGTTGCGTCTCGAGGATGGTGTATCAGCAACACATCAAGTGTCATTGTTAGTGCAACTCAAGCCGGCTGTAAAGAGAGAGGAATGACAAACGCTGGAGAGAGGACAGTTTTGATCGTGATAACGAGTTCTCACCTGACTCGTCGATGTATCTGGAGCGTTGGGGGACCTTGCACACCATCTGAGCCAGGTCGGTGAACGTGTACCCCGTCACTACATTCTGCTGCTGGGGCCTCCTGGTCTCCACGGCCATCTTGAACAGGGGCAGGGCCCCGGCTTTACGCAAGCCTGCGAAGTATGTCTTGCCGTGTGTGTACCCCACATCCTGAGAACAAAGTTTAGTTTTGACCAGAAAGTGCCTCCCGGCGCTGTTTATAAAAACGTGTGATGGTCTAAACTACCGGCGCTCCTACCTTGATTTCATCGAAGCTGCCAAACTGTAAAGTTCTGTACTTGTCTATAGGAGGTCTAATGTACTCGCAATAGTCACTGGATTTAACCTCCTGGAACAAAAACAACACAATTTTACAGTCAAATGGGGCAAGTGTTATTCACGCCACCCTTCAGTTTCCATAATGTAAATGTTACAACAGTTTAATGTCCGTACAGCTCTCAGTTTCTGAGCGTGATCGCACATATCTTGCGCGACTTGGACCCCACTTTGGTTCGGATCATCGAGTCTTTATTCCCCCTGTGTTGTGTTACTCTGTTTAATGCAAGCACCTCAAGTTGACGGACGCAAGAGACGTACGCCAGTCGGGACTGGATGTCTGGCAGGTTGGGGACCTTGACAGGCGACGCAAAGGGGTTCCATCTCTTCCAAAGCAGCCACCAGCCTGACAGACAGTCCCCGTAGTTGGTGAGGTCAGTATCCTCCTGGGAGCCAACGTCAATGGCCAGGATGTACTTAGCACCCAGACCCCGCATCACGTCCGCTGGGAACATCGCACCGGGTTACAGACATGTCCAGACAGGTGATATACATCCACAGTGTCCTCGGAACATGTCCAGACATTAAGGAATGTGGACTCTCTAGAATATTATGCTTCTGTGCCAACATAGGAGCTAACTAGAAGTAGATGCGCTAGCATTCCTCATGAGATGGGCAGTTCTCCTGAGAGCAAGGAACTATAGTGGACTGTGAACCACTCGTATACTTGCTAGGAACGTCATCTAGAGAGCAAGGAACTATAGTGGACTGTGAACCACTTGTATACTTGCTAGGGACGTCATCTAGAAAGCAAGGAACTATAGTGGACTGTGAACCACTCGTATACTTGCTAGGAACGTCATCTAGAGGGCAAGGAACTATAGTGGACTGTGAACCACTCGTATACTTGCTAGGAACGTCATCTAGAGAGCAAGGAACTATAGTGGACTGTTATCTAGAGATGGGCAGTTCTCCAGAGAGCAAGGAACTATAGTGGACTGTGAACCACTCGTATACTTGCTAGGAACGTCATCTTGAGTAAGCTTGACCCAATATTCATCAGCTAAAGTACACTCAGACAAAGATAGGAAGGAGCTCATCAAATAATTACTAGTCTACTTTCATGTATTCATACGTGCAGCCTTGTGATATGTACTCTTAACAACTAACACTGAATATAGAGAAATGTCGACCGAAACAAAATAGGTTTATAGTTTTTTTAAACTTTCCACCAGAATAATGCAACATATCAAGTATTTCCTTCCCCTGGTTTAATTGTTACAGAATCTCACGTCCTTTGTGGCAAGGACACAGAATCTCGCATCCTTTGTGCCAAGGACACAGAATCTCACATCCTTTGTGCCAAGGACACAAAACCTCGCCTCCTTTGAGGCAAGGACACATAATCTCACATCCTTTGTGGCAAGGACACATAATCTCACATCCTTTGTGGCAAGGACACAATCTCACATCCTTTGTGTCAAGGACACAGAACCTCACATCCTTTGTGGCCAGGACACAGAACCTCACATCCTTTGTGGCAAGGACACAGAACCTCACATCCTTTGTGGCAAGGACACAGAACCTCACATCCTTTGTGGCAAGGACACAGAACCTCGCCTCCTTTGTGCCAAGGACACAGAACCACGCCTCCTTTGTGCCAAGGACACAGAACCACGCCTCCTTTGTGCCAAGGACACATAATCTCACATCCTTTGTGCCAAGGACACAGAATCTCACATCCTTGGTGGCAAGGACACAGAATCTCGCATCCTTGGTGGCAAGGACACAGAATCTCGCATACTTTGTGCCAAGGACACAGAATCTCGCATCCTTTGTGCCAAGGACACAGAATCTCGCATCCTTTGTGCCAAGGACACAGAATCTCGTACCCTTTGTGCCAAGGACACATAATCTCGCACCCTTTGTGCCAAGGACACATAATCTCACATCCTTTGTGCCAGGGATACAGAATGTCACATCCTTTGTGGCAAGGACACAGAATGTCACATCCTTTGTGGCGAGGAGACAGAATGTCACATCCTTTGTGGCGAGGACACAGAATGTCACATCCTTTGTGCCAAGGACACAGAATCTCACACCTTTAGTGCCAAGGACACAGAATCTCACACCCTTTGTGCCAAGGATACAGAATGTCACACCCTTTGTGCCAAGGACACAGAATGTCACATCCTTTGTGGCGAGGACACAGAATGTCACATCCTTTGTGGCGAGGACACAGAATGTCACATCCTTTGTGTCGAGGACACAGAATCTCACATCCTTTGTGTCGAGGACACAGAATCTCACATCCCTTGTGTCGAGGACACAGAATCTCACATCCCTTGTGTCGAGGACACAGAATCTCACATCCCTTGTGTCGAGGACACAGAATCTCACATCCCTTGTGTCGAGGACACAGAATCTCACATCCCTTGTGTCGAGGACACAGAATCTCACATCCCTTGTGTCGAGGACACAGAATCTCACATCCCTTGTGTCGAGGACACAGAATCTCACATCCCTTGTGTCGAGGACACAGAATCTCACATCCCTTGTGTCGAGGACACAGAATCTCACATCCCTTGTGTCGAGGACACAGAATCTCACATCCCTTGTGTCGAGGACACAGAATCTCACATCCCTTGTGTCGAGGACACAGAATCTCACATCCCTTGTGTCGAGGACACAGAATCTCACATCCCTTGTGTCGAGGACACAGAATCTCACATCCCTTGTGTCGAGGACACAGAATCTCACATCCCTTGTGTCGAGGACACAGAATCTCACATCCCTTGTGTCGAGGACACAGAATCTCACATCCCTTGTGTCGAGGACACAGAATCTCACATCCCTTGTGTCGAGGACACAGAATCTCACATCCCTTGTGTCGAGGACACAGAATCTCACATCCCTTGTGTCGAGGACACAGAATCTCACATCCCTTGTGTCGAGGACACAGAATCTCACATCCCTTGTGTCGAGGACACAGAATCTCACATCCCTTGTGTCGAGGACACAGAATCTCACATCCCTTGTGTCGAGGACACAGAATCTCACATCCCTTGTGTCGAGGACACAGAATCTCACATCCCTTGTGTCGAGGACACAGAATCTCACATCCTTTGTGTCGAGGACACAGAATCTCACATCCTTTGTGCCGAGGACACAGAATCTCACATCCTTTGTGCCGAGGACACAGAATCTCGCATCCTTTGTGGCAAGGACACAGAATGTCACATCCTTTGTGGCAAGGACACAGAATGTCACATCCTTTGTGGCAAGGACACAGAATGTCACATCCTTTGTGCCAAGGACACAGAATGTCACATCCTTTGTGGCAAGGACACGAGGATACAGTAACAGTAAACAAACTCCAGGTGTGTTCATGATCTGAAGTAGGTCAGGGAGGGTGACAGAACAAACAACCTTACTTAATTACAACACACTACAGATAAACACTAAATGGTCAACCCAAGGTGAGATTGTTACCTGGGACATTGTTGACGTAACAGCCGTCAACAAGCAGGTGCCCGTCAAGCGGGTCACAGATTGGCGGGAAGATCCCTGCTATTGTCATACTGGAGCGCACGTAATGCCACAGAGAACCTGCACACATTGGGAGGGTAATCCATGTTGCGCGCACAAGCGGTCATTGACATGCGCTCGCTCGTGACACTATTCTACAACTGCAAGGCGCACTCAGACACACATATATCCAACAATCTACCCTGTGTCCAACTTTCAACCAACAATCTACCCTGCGTCCCACTATCAAACCAACAATCTACCCTGCGTCTCACTTTCGACCAACAATCTACCCTGCGTCCCACTTTCGACCAACAATCTACCCTGCGTCCCACTTTCGACCAACAATCTACCCTGCGTCCCACTTTCGACCAACAATCTACCCTGCGTCCCACTTTCGACCAACAATCTACCCTGCGTCCCACTTTCGACCAACAATCTACCCTGCGTCCCACTTTCGACCAACAATCTACCCTGCGTCCCACTTTCGACCAACAATCTACCCTGCGTCCCACTTTCGACCAACAATCTACCCTGCGTCCCACTTTCGACCAACAATCTACCCTGCGTCCCACTTTCGACCAACAATCTACCCTGCGTCCCACTTTCGACCAACAATCTACCCTGCGTCCCACTTTCGACCAACAATCTACCCTGCGTCCCACTTTCAACCAACCATCTACCCTGCGTCCAACTGTCGACCAACAATCTACCCTGCGTCCAACTTTCGACCAACAATCTACCTTGTGTCCAACTTACAACCAACAATCTACCCTGCGTCCAACTTTCAACCAACAATCTACCCTGCGTCCCACTTTCAACCAACAATCTACAAGTTCTAATGAGTTTACCACACAGATATTCACATTTTAAAATCCACTCAGACCTGTGTTATTCTCGTCACCAACCACAAACAACGAAAGTAAGTCTGTATCGTGCATTCTTGTTTACTGAAGGAAGTGATTTGAACATTGGAATATCATATTAATTAGTGAGAACACGAGTTGAAAACTTAGTCAAGTTAGACGCACATGTTTAAAATTCCTGGACCAAACTACAACATGTGTTCCAGGAATTGGGGGCAGGGGTAGTTAAGTTACTTTTATACCCAAGTTCAAGGCTGACGGTAGTAAGCTATAAATGGTCTTGTGTATCGTGTATCGCTCAATCCAGGGATATCACAGCACACACCAGGGGCTCTGTCTGGGTTCAATCACACCAACGACTACACAGCTCAGGCAATCATACTCGGTTCACAGGAAACTTAACCTAACCGACACATACCGACAAACACAAAGCTATATTTAAGATACAGTACAAACACAAACACGACATAGCAATCTCTTTAACATTAGTCAACACTACAGTAATGTTGTGATTGTCTTGTGATTGGTTACCTGGGAGGTTGTTGACATATCCCCCGTCCAATAAGAGGTGCCCGTCTACAGGGTCGCACAAAGGAGGCATGTACCCCGAGAGGGACATGGATGCTCTAATATAGCGCCATAACGAGCCTGCGAAGAGAGTAGCTATCAACAGCATGCAGGCCATTACCTCCACCTCCCACCTGACTGCTGAGGGGGTGGCTCACACTCACAGATATCACTACGCCACTTTACAACACTCTCTTACAAATAGTCCTCCTTGGTGGTTTGTTATTACACCTACCAGTAACCATGTTACAACCCCCTCCCCACACTCAGTTTTGGTTTAAATAAAGATACATTTGTAATTGCTCCAGTCACGTAAGTTCAGGTTAAAGCTGAGAGGAAGCATGTTGTAAACAGGGAACATGCTCTCCTTACAAGTATTACAGACTAGGACATGTTAGTTGTTATGAAGCCATGTAAGCTTAGTAATATCCAACAAACCAACACCGGGGCAACTTGGATGATTGGATCCTTACAACATATCCTCCATGTCTTAGGTCAACCAGCGCTCGAGCGGACATATCTACTCGAGAAGTGTGTGGTGATACAGCTCCGCGGATCCCAAGGGGTTTGTTACGAGTGCCCAGGGGGTCCCCTATAACTTTAGTTCATACGACTTAGAGACCTCCTGTTGAGTATATCTCCAGTGTCCGATTGAGCAACCTCAGTTTACAGGTTCAGCTTTTTACTATTTTTTTTCTGTATCAAAGTAAAAGTGAAATTGTTATTTTCCCCTATTATCTTTCAACGAGCTGTGTGTTCCTAGAAACTAGCAGCCCGCTCTTCTTCGTGACTCCAGTCGGAGATGTGATAACATGTGGTGGCACTGATACCCTTAGTTTTAATATCTATCTTGGGTCCGTGGCTGATATAATGATTCCTATTTGTCTGTGGGCTCTAAACAGGTGATAACATTTCCTCTGTGCTACCTGCCAAACTTTGTACACATCGCAGTGCTAATCACCCTGGATATAACGACAAACAGCGTAAACTTGGGGTACTAACAAACTGACAATGAAAGTGCTACAGAGTGAGTTAGCGGGAGAATCCCAGACAATCGCTGACACTATGATCAGGCCTTGTGCGGTTGAGCAATCAAACAAGAAACACTATTGCACATATCGTTGTGTCACTCAGGAAAAACATATTTTATTATCCTTTTTAGCGACCGTCCAGACACGCTGGTTTCTGTGCAAGCAAAGGTGCGAGTCCAACATTATCTGTAAGTTTGAAGCTGCTCTGTCTGAATTTTAAAAATATACCAAGGATATGATAGTGGTAATTGTTTATCATGAAAAACTATCAAAGTTTAGAAGTAATTTAAAGTTTGTAAGTCGTGCGCTACACTAAGAGGGAAGTGCGGGCCGGACACAAGAGAACACAACACATATTATAAGCACAAGCAAGTAAAACAAATGTGTATTGCTACAGAATAAACATGTTATTACTAGGACTAGTGGCGTGGCCTGGAATATTATCTTAACAAGGCGTGGGTCATCAGCTCCAGGACCTACTGGCCTCCCGAGATGTGTCTAGCGCGGAGTGTTCTGTGCAATATTCCAAGCTACACCACTGGACGCTACTGATAACAAGCACTATTTTAAAATTGCCAACACTAGCTTTTTACACCAAACAGAATATTTAACTGTCTCACATCAGATTGTATGTAAGTTGTCAGAACTACCTTAATATTGATCTTTCTCAACAAACACTTAACCTAAGTCCTCCTCAATCCACTATGAACTCTGCTCCCTCGCCTCGGCTTGAGCCCCCCTGGTTTTATCTTTGGGGGACTATCTCCCCCGAGAACTCAAAACCAACGTATGGAGCATACATACATCTGTTACCATCAGTTTGGTAATTTTGGGTAATAAAGACATACATTTACAATTAATTTAAGAGAAAACTCAAATGCCCTAATTTTGCAGTTTACATTCTTCTCATAAGAAAAAATAGCTCACAAAAATATAGTAGCTAGCAGTGGGCCTAAATGTGACTGCCTTAAATATAAACAAGACCAGAATAGTAAGGTTAAAAGGGTAATTCTTATCAACACTTGACACAGATAAGACAAAGTTGATAACATTTCACAATTAGTGAATTGTATGTTAATTTGTACACGAGGAGATTTTTCATGCACTGTTCAAAAATTGATTTTTCCCATATTTTTATTGACCTTAATAGAATTAAAAAGCTGGACATGGATAGATAATAATCTCTTTCTTGTTTTGGTTTGAATATAATAATCTCTTTCTTGTTTTGGTTTGAATATAATAAGCTCTTGTTTTGGTTTGAATATAATAGTAGTTGTGATAGTATATTTGGTTTGTAAGGAACTCAAACAGTTTAAAGGTCCACAGGACCGATACCGACACTTGGCAGGCTTACCTTGCTTGGTTCTACCGTGACGCAGGTCGTACGATAGAAATATAGCCCCCTCCCTCCCCCCCATGTATACCTGAACCTCTGGTCAGTTTTTAATGTTGATAGCTAAAATGTGTCGGAGAAAGACCACTTCGGATAGAGTCTAGAGGGACATCATTTTATTGTAGAAACACCAGCCAAGGAGACAACTATTTACCTTTTAGAGGCACCCAAGTTTCATAAATTTACTGGAGGAGGATTATACTCCAAATAGCCTCTAGGATTATACTCCAAATAGCCTCTAGGATTATACTCCAAATAGCCTCTAGGATTATACTCCAAATAGCCTCTAGGATTAAACAGATTAAAAAAATTGAGGGAGGTCTACTCTATATGTCTCGTGAATCAGTACAATTTTCAAAAAACTCTTCACTTTTGAGGACCGCTCACAATACATTCTAGGGCATCCAATTTTCGAACAGTAACTGGGAGAGAGAAAACTTCTGAAAATAAATAAATCTTGATATCTCCCCTTCCCCCCATCACACAAATAAGGTCCCACCACCATTTTTAAAAATGATTTTCTTATTTCTCAGAAGTATTAACCTGTCATAGACTTGGGCCCGTATGCAAGGACGATGCAGAGCATGAGACTCATACTCTGGCCGTACTCTGGCCGTACTCTGGCCGTACTCTGGCCGTACTCAGCATCGTCCTCGCATACGGGCCTTGTTAGATTCACCCTTCACCCTTGAAACTGACCTACCTTTCAGGGCAAAGGGAGTGAATAGAGAGAACCCGTGACAGCGAGTTAGTTGGGTGTGACATGAAAAATCAAGAAGAAGTTACTGTTATTATTATCAGGTGTTCTGTCTTGTGACAGGTCCAATCCTTGTGTCAGTGAACTTTGACCCCCCAATGCACCCTGTCCTCTGCCTCCTCCTTCCTAAGCTCCTCCTTCTATGACGTCGTGCAGGAGACAGTTCCCCTTAAGGATGTGTCCGATCCAATTTTCTTTGTGCCAAAGAATGACATCCAAAATGGGTCTCTTCTCACCCATTTATCCCCCTGTCTGTCCACCTGATCTTCTCCAGTCTTCTCCAGCTCCAAACCCAACTTGCTGTTCATCAGTAGCCTCTTCTTGCTGGAAGCTTCCTTGGCTGTGGTGATCCTTGACCTAATCTATCCTTTGTCATCAGACCTCACCTCCCAGGTGACTGAACTTCTCTGTGTTGATCTTCATGCCATATTGGTCAGCTGACCTCCCAGGTGACTGAACTTCTCTACTTTCCAAATCCTGGTTTGATTTTCAGCTACAATATGCAATCAAAATAGTTAAGAGGAGACTGCAAGAAAGTCAGTTTGATCTCGTTTCGCCCTTCAATGACCTAACCTTGATTTCAGGGTTGGGGAAACTCCTCGGTGGAGTACTAGGTGTTGTCCTAACCTGTCATGAGGCAGACTGGTGGCAGTTGACGAGGAGTAGCTGTGACCGGCCAACAGCACGGCTCACAATAAACATGGAGAGGGGATTTAAACAAAAACACCCGAGTGATTCACTCAATGTTTAGTGTTATGTTGCAGAGTGGGCAGTAAGCAGAGGAGAGCAGGCACTACCGAGCAGCAAACAGGGCTAGTAACATTACAGCCATGCACATCACAACAAACAGGAGTTATTCCTTCAAGACAACCAATCACAAGCAACACCGGTTCGATTCTTGGTCGTCAATCAAAGAAATTGCTATGTAGCAGAGTTGGCGCAACTGAGACGTCGACTAGCAAACTGTTCTCCGAGATAATGCACGAGAGACTCCCTTGGACTCAACATTACCACAGGCTTGACTCGACAGATGCTACAACTATTCATAAATATGATAATCTCGACACTTTCTGGCAAAATTAAAATCACATATAAATAAACGATATTGAATATGACACTCGATCATAAGCAAATTATACATTTCTGTAAAATATTTTTAATTTCATGCGGTTGTTATAATAGTAATATTAATAATATATTATCATAGTTTAGAAGAGGATTGCGGACTATGACAGATGAGAGAGAAAGAACGTCCCCAGCCTTGACACGGGAGAACAGTTTGTTAATCAAACAACATCACAACTTAGTTATACTTGGGACAAGTGTACCAATCAGGTTAAGAGTAAACACTGTCATCAATTCTGTAGCAATACACATGCTTCCTCAGCAATAGTCACAGGAAATAGGGCAAACAAGGGCACTCTCTTAGTGAGACGAGAACTTATCTGCAAGTTTAAGTAAACATGAAATAGTAGCAAGTGGTCAGTATTGCATGTCGAGATATTGTACGTTATTGGTGGTTTAACTCTATGTTAGTACAATATGTCACAACAGGGTGCATTTCATGTCAACACATTCAACAGTTGGGTACGCAAGGCTCTCAAACAAATAACAAAACTACAATCTTTGCCAATTAAAACTCTTCTCAAGGAGTTCAATTGAAAGCTGAGATGCATCGACGAGGAATGCAAGTTTCAATATTTGTGTTGGATTGTTTGGAGCTATACTCTAATAACTTTATACACTGCCCTCATTTATAATGTAGCGTTGTTACGGCACAATGTGGCCATTAGGTTGGAGGAACTTACCCCGTTCTACCTGTGTGTTTGGCTCCGGGGGGTCAATGAGATACAAGAACAGGAGCACCATGTTCTACGTTAACCTGGTGTACCCTTCCCGAGTCTCAGGCTCTGCGCAGGCGCTCGTCTCACAACATAGCGCGCATGGTGGCTTCTAACTTGTGGACTATGAACGCATGTCATGTGATTTCTCCCACCAGTTTTTTCCCTCTCGACTAATTTCGAATACAAGCCGGTACTCTTTGGACTGGTCTTACGGACTTACTGATAATGTAAGTTGTTGTCATTTCAATATGTTTATTTTTTATTTGAAATTAGGGCTATGTTTTATAACTCTTCTAAGTTGTGTAGGGCTTGGTTAGGATTATGTTTCAGCACATTTATATATATATATATATATATATATATATATATATATAATTTGTCAACCCGAGGAATTTTGATGTCCTTGAAACTAGATTTCTTTTGTCTTGTGTTAATAGAGTCCATGATCGGACAATTGGTTAGCTCTTTGAATATTCTCTTTGTAAGCTATTGGTGCACTTATAATTGGTCATTTTCAGAATTAATATTTGCAGTTGAAGTAAGTCTATGAATAATTTCCTTGTTTAAGTTTATAACATAAAACTATGATCCTTCATACCTGAGTCTATGATAGACGTTAGGATCAGCGGGATCGCACAGAAGATGAGTGTTGTCACAGATAATTGCTATGAGCAGAGTTCTGCTCGTTTTGTTGGAATATTTGATAGTGTTGCTATTTGTTGGCCTGAATGACATATTAACTAAACCTGTTTGGTCTATCGTCGACGTCCAGGGGCAGAAACCCAGTAGTGTAGTTAAGAAGTTGTTAGATCTTGAAACCCGGACTTGTGAGCAAGTAATGTCCCTGTGTTTGATTGGCTCGTTCCAACTGACTGGTCAGCGTGTACCATTAAACACTTTATCTTACAGACGCTTGTAATCTGATAGCTCCAGTAACTATCCAGCATACAGTTTATTACTTCATATTAATATTAATTAGTAACGAGCATAACAGTTCAGAATGGCAGTATATAAACATAAATTAGTAGTTTGGCTGTCAATATTTCACCGTCAAGGTTTAACCAGCTTTCAACCCTGATAATTATCAGATACAGAAATAAACACATTTATTAGCTAGAAAAAATATTGCTGGTTTCCGACGTCTTGTTTGCGTACAAGTAAATAGTCGACTCGTTAGTATTTGGAGTGAGTTCTACAATTGTGTCATTCTCACCTGAAGAGCGGTGGTGATCTTCATACTAACGTAACCTGGAGGAGGGAAGGGGGCTGCCTACCTGTCCTCTGGTCCGCTCTCTGGGTCACGTGACCACATGTTGCCATGTTTTGTTGATACAGACACTCGTTGTTTCACCCGACGTCAATGAGCCAAGAGACGCTATCTCAGCAGATGTAGTCTACACATTCTTCTAAATTCTCTTTCGGCTTAATTATGTAATCTCTTCAAAATTATATTTTTGGACGTAGATTTAATATCGTATCTAAATTTTGCTTGGAACTTGGAAAGTTTTCTTTAAATTTAATTAATGTGACTAGCATGGAGCCATTTTTCATCCGACTTAAACCCTTTCGGGAAATCATCTCTCTTGAAATTAGATTTAAAAGTTGTTATCTATTTCCCCGCTTGGCGGTTTGGCGTTGTGTAATATTGACGTTTCTTTCAGGCCACCAGAGCGTTGTATTGTTGCTGTATCTCGTGACTTAGTCCACTCTACTCTCCGACATGTGTCTGTTGTTATACTACCCCTGTAATGCGTTGCCTATCATTTCTCTTGGGGAGATTTACCCCTGGGGTCAAACTAACTACACTTGATTAATGTTTTATTTTAGAAAATTTGAAATAGTTTGAAATGTTTATTCGGAGACGAGTGATATTTGAAACTGTAGTTCCGAGCTATGACACGAGAAAGTAAGTTACCAACATGCAGGCCTTGTAGAGTGTTTTGGGGATCCCGGAGGGCCCAGAGTTGTATCACAGTTCACTAAGAGTGCTACCTTAGGTTACTCAGACAAACATTCATGGGCAGTAAGGTGAGAGTCGTACCGTGAGTGTGGACCCGCATACAACTGTCCGTGATGTCCGTGCTGATGGTGAAGTACGGCAGCCACAGGTCCTCCAAGTGGGTCTCTCCGAATGTCCTCTGGATGGTCGTGTTGAAGTCTCGTCCAGAGAACATGGATGTGACGGGATACGTCAGGTCCAGCATCTGCCTCCACCACTGAGTCATCTTCTGGGGAGAGAGCGGCCCCAGGGGCGACAGTTGTAACTCTGTCCCTTACCAACATGTTGAGAACAGGATATCTAAATAAGAATGTTCTGACCTTGGACCACTCGCGGGCCTTCTGCGTCATCGTGGTGACGTTCTTCTCCATGCACCACAGGGCCCCCATGAAGGCCCCGATACTCACTCCCCCCACCATGTCTATAGGGATGCCTGCCTCCTGGAACAGTATATTCACACCAGGTAGGAAAAGTACCAGCATTTGCTTGGTCCGAGAGAGGAAAGCAGGTGAGGATTAGGACCCAAACCTCCCGGTCAATGAGAAACCATTATTATTTGTTGATCAGGTGTTGAAGTACACGAGATAGTAGAGGTTATTAGCGAGTCTTACCAACACAGCCTTTATCATGCCGACGTGAGCTGCCCCCCTGGCCCCGCCCCCTCCAAGTACGAGACCCACCGAGGTGCCCGACAACCACCGGGCCATGCGCGAGAAGTCCGAGTGGATGTTGGGCTCTGACATGAGAACCTTGTTGTACAGCTCGTTCTGCAACAAGACGAGAACAATCGTGAGTACCGCTGTGAGTGACAAACATAGAGTGCGCTCACCGAGTGGCCAGAGGAGCACTCACCACTCGGTACTGGGAGCGTCGGCTGAACATCCTCTTGGAGCACTGTATGTGGTGGTGTGACGACACCCAGGTCCTGTTGTTGAGCCACGCCACCGTGTTCTTGGGACGATCCGCCCCCTCGCGGTGAAGTAGCACCAGCTCCTTCTGTGTGCGGATAGCCAGGCGCTCCACCTCCTTCTCTATCTGGCGAGCACAATACACTCTCTGTCAGAGACCGTGGCCCTGTGGTGGTGGTGATGGTGATGAGTTGAGGGATAGGGGTGACCAACCTTGCCGATGTGCGGCTCCTTGTCGGCCAGACCCACGATGAGGATGCAGTCGGCCTGTCTCACACAGCGCTGCGTCCAGGCAGTCAGGTTGTGGTCGCACTGGTACAGTACTATGCCGTGTTGGTCCTCCTGTTGCGCCAGCCACGACGTCAGCCGGTACTCATTGTTGGTGTCGAGGATGGAGGATCCAAGAGACTTGCGGATAACATCTGATGTGAGTCTTAGTGTGGCGCCTGTAGCGAGATTGGAGTCACTTCCTCAGTAACGTGTCAACTTGTAGCGCACACACACACACACACAC
>CABFOV010006886.1:18660-31821 GCA_902141375.1 Timema poppense | reverse complement strand
GAACCTCGATCTCCCCGTCCTCAGCAGTCGAGCTCAACACGACAAGCGCGTTAGCCAACTACGCCACCGAGGCGGGTAACCTAATATAACCTAATATAACAATTGCAATTCATTAATACAAGACAAAGCACATTTAAATAAAATATGATGTTGCGCATTATAAAAGAGTGCATTTTTTGCTTTTACCCATCACTTTTTAATTAAAGAGAAAAAAAGTGCATTGCATTATGTTAGAAAAAAAGTGGGTTTTTTTGTAAAAGAAAAAAGTGGGGTTACTTTTGACGCCCAGTTGTCTTGGCGCCTGGTTGTCCGGATTCGAGTATAAATAACGAAACTACTGGCCCAGGTCCACGAATAATATAAACTAATTAAATTATGAAAGTGTTTCACCAAAAATCATAAAAGTTTTCCAAAAAATAGAATATTAAATATAGTTCAAAATTGTTTAAATACTCATGAAAGGTTTGAAAATGTCTTACTTTGTATCTAAGCTATTTTAATACACTTTAATTGCAGACAATCTCGTCTGGAGACATTACTTTTTTTTATAGAAACAACTGGTCGGTTCTTAGCACAGAAATGCCTCCCACACTTAATTACTCTTGTCGAGTTCATTATCTCGAGCTCTCGGCCAATATTAGGGCCATCATAAGCTGATGAGACGAAACAAACTGTCATTAGATTCTAACTTGGCTGCTGGTTCTTTCAGACAATTTAAAATTAATTTTCTGACATTAAATACTAGGTGAAGGAGAAAAGCCCAATATAATGTCATGAAGGTTTATTACTAAAGAAAAACTAAGAATGGAATTGGGTCGGCTATTATCTTAATAATTGTGTCGCATAGCACTGAGAATTCGTGGCATTTCTTAAAAATTGAATTTTGTGACCAAGTAAATATACAAATTATATGAGAATACATTAGAATGAAANCTGAGAATTCGTGGCATTTCTTAAAAATTGAATTTTGTGACCAAGTAAATATACAAATTATATGAGAATACATTAGAATGAAAAAAAAAAAAGCACCGAGTTTTACTACCCGTTAGGGTTATACGCTTATGTACTACTTACAATAGTGATCACAATACGTTCTCTAGTTGAGAAAATAATAGTTTAACACAATACTTATAACAAGCTACCATTAAATCCAGATGGTCTTTGTTTGACTCACTGAACACATTTTGGGTGGAAAGAGAGGGAGGGGGAGTTTTTAAGAGTGAAACAAGAAATGGCATGTTATTTAATGCTGTTCAAGAGTATCTCAATCAACCATAATAGATCCGATTTAAAAAAAATTACTGACAAAACAGTGGCAAGAGAAAGAAAATAAATCAAATTTCCCCTCATTAATGATTTTTTAAGCACTGCTTCTTACTACCCGTTCAGGCTATACGCTTATGTACTACTTACGATAGTGGTTTTAGAGATTAGGGAGATTATATTAATAAGAAGTGTACCCAAATTAGCGTGGAGGAAGAGCGGGAAACCATTTTTGGAAAACCACCCTCAGAAGGACATACACCCGACTGAGATCCGAACCACGATTTCCCCGTTGTCAGAAATCTAATCTACTGCGATAGTGACGTCTTGGACCATGTGGCCACCGAAGCCATTGATGGCCTTTATTTTACATTTGCTTCTAAATATTTTTTTTACAACGTTGTCATACTAACCTTTCAAATTATACACATAGTGTTGTAGGTAGGCCCTTTATAAGGCTGCGAAAGTAGCAATTGAGTTAGTAATTATTTTTCCAATAATTATCATCTGTTTATTCATAGGAACAACTACTTAAACTTTCTGATTCTCTTATTTACTTTTCCTAATATTTCTAGGTGGGGTATTAGTTTTATTTATTTATGTAAGAAGAATTGCATCAAATGAAATAGTTTCGATACCTATATCTATTTTTACGACTTCAGTTATTTCATCAATCATTTTTAGATTAATAATAAAAATAAACTATAACAACCTATATATTAATAAATACATAGAACCATTAAGAAATATATCTAATATTAAAAAAGCTCTACAATTTACCCAATAACTTATTATTAATAATACTATTAGTGTTATATATATTTATATCGTACCCGGGCGGGGGTGTTAAAAAAAGGGGCCTGAGAATTTCCTGGGATATCAGAAAATGTTTGAGTATATTGAAAACTACCATTCACACTTCCACTACTAGTACTATTAATAAATTATTAGTGTAAGCATAATATTTTTGTCTTATTGAGTCTACCTTTTTTTTAGGATACAAAATATGTATATTTTTTGTCTTATTTCTTTTTTTTTCAGATATGATTGATTAATCAATTTCTTTTTTTGACAGGATTAATAGAACATTGAAGAGGGCCTGAAAAACTTTGTTCCCTCTTATAAAATTCCTCTCAAAGGCCCTGGTTTTAGGCATGAGGAAGATTGAATTTAGAGGAAATATGCCTGTTTATGCGTAAAGGCCGAGTTGTAATTCATTGAGATAAAATTTTACTCACTACACCTGACCAGTATTCGATCCTTGATCTCCCCATCCTCGGCAATCCAGTGTATAAAGAGATTGACGCCTTAGACTGTGCATTAACTGAAACAGATTACTGAATAGTAAAAGGCTTTGATGTGATGTAGGACTAAAAGGTCAAATTGAATCAAATTATTATTTTCATATTGATAACAAATACCTCCCGCTATGTAGCACTTAATCCGTCACACAAAGCAAAAGGTCGGGCTTTGATTATGACCACCTGTCATTTGTTTGCAATTCTTTTTATTAGCTCACGGGAAATAACCTCCTTTTTCTTCCCTTTCCTTTGAATATGCATGAACTTTTCATCAGCCGCTTCGGTGGCCGCATGGTCTAACACGCTACTCTCGGAGTATACTAAACTGCCGATGATGGGGAGATCAAGGTTTTATTATCAGTCGGGTGTACTGAGGGTGGTTTTTCCAAAATGGTTTCCGACTCTTCCTCCACGCAAATTTGGGTACACTTCATATTAATAGAATCTCCCTAATCTCTAAAACCACTATCGTACGTAAGTAGTACATAAGCGTATAACCTTAAGGGGTAGTAAGAAGCAGTCCTTAAAAAATCATTAATGAGGGGAAACTTGATTTATATTCTTTCTCTTGCCACGGTTTTGTCTGTAATTTTTTTAAAAATCGTATCTGTTATGGTTGGACGAGATATTCTTGTACAGCATTAAAAAACATGCAATTTTCTGTTTCACTCTTAATGACTCCTTCCCCCCGCCCCGTCTCTCCGATATTTTGCTGTTCAGCCAAAATGTGTTCAGCGAGTCAAACCAAGACCATCTGGCTTTAATGGTAAGTTGTTATAAATATTGTGTTAAACTATTATTTTCTCAAATAGAGAACGTATTGTAATCACGAAAGTACTTAACCTAAAGACAATGATGGGTTTTGAAGTTTTATGTGTCCCTGAACTCAAAAAAATCGGGTTTTACCATTTTGTTTATATGTATGTTTATACCTAAGACTACAGCTGAAACAGTAAATGAATTTTGTTCAAAATTTATTTATACTTAAGGATCATATAGAGCCAAACTGTTATATTAAATATAGGTCTCTATAATTCAAAGTAGCTTTCAGATTAATGCTTTTTTTGAATTCAATTTTTTTAAAATGAACAATGGAAGAGTATTTTACATTATAAATGAAACTATAATTTTTTTAATAAATTAATTTAAGGGTGGTTTTAAAATTATTTATTTTTGAAAATTCTGTGTTTTTGTAAAAAATTGTTTTAAAGATTTTGTTTAATATGAATATCTGGAGATAGTATTAAAATAACAATGTATGGACCTTGTTTTCAAGAGATAAATCTAGTCTTGTTTGGTATTTTGGTAGGTGAGGATATTCGTTTGAGCCTGGTTAGGTGTGCTGAGATGAGTTTTCCTAAATGGTTTCTCACTCTCCCTCCACGCAATTTTCGTCACGTTTCCTTTGAACTTTACTTAACTCACATCTACTCCCCTTGTTCAAATATGCGGATCGCACTTACGGATTTTAAAAGGCAGTAGATACAAATAATAATTTAAAACCATCCCTTGTATTGAATGTATTAATTGAACAAATTTAAGAGACTTCTCCCTTATCGACCGACCATGATCAGAACCATTAAAGTGTCTAAGAATGATAAGGCCCATTCATGAGTAGTATTACGAGTGGAAATAAATAATAACTAGGCTAAAATGTTTAGTTTATTTCCCGGTGTGAAATTAATAATAACATACTATAAGAGAGGTATTCTCTAAATTGAAAAACGACACTTTGATACGGGAATAGAATTCAGGACCTTTGGCTTAGTATGTCAATGTACTATACAGGAGTCTTCCCGGGTCCAGGGTCATACTTATTTTATATGTTAAGGCAGAGTCTGTTATGGACGTGCTAAAATCGTCAGCTACATGTGAGCGATCAATTAAGATCACGAGCTATCAGATAACGCAGCCACCTTCGACTCGGTAGTTGGCTTATTGCAGCCACTTGTACAATGACAACTGCACGAATGCTCATATCATGATGGAGTAAATAGCCGAGCAATCACAATGTAGAGTTCATCCTGAATATATCAGTGGTATAACTATTGGTGTATTAAGTCAAAAGTTCTGAGTTCAATTCCCATGTACATGTATCATTTTTCAACTTAAGAAACATGGAATTTATATGCGGCTATAACCATGCTTAACACACATAATAGCTTGATTATTTAATCCGTCATATTAATTAGAGCCCTAGCCTTTTTTATATGCCACAACCTCCGAGTTTAGCCAACCTCAACACCCGATACACCCCTCCATAATCCTTTCAATGCCAGACTACTGTAACAGAATCTGGCAGACAAATTGCGGTTTTAATCACTCACAAGTTGGTAACGACACTTATAAAAAAAACTAGCTATTTACTGGTTGTTCATCTGAGAATCCCTCTTATAATTCTAAATACAAATCTCCCTGGACCAATCATGTTCGAACTTTCCCTGTGGTAGAGGAAGGCACCTTCCGACCTTGTCCCTGTTTCGTGAAAGCGAGTCTGCCATTGGCGCAGAAAGGTTGGAGACGCCGCCGTCATATATAAGATGGCGTGTAGGGAAGGAAGGAGTAACCAGTGTGTTGAAGGGTTCTCATCGTGTTGCTTATTTCTTGTGGAGTGTAGCAGGTAAGTCAAGAAGGCAGAACATTGACGAGTGATGAGCAGTGTGAAGGGGGAGGCGGTCGTGTTGGTTTTCGGGAATATATAAACTGTTCCTTCAGTATAGTAGGATTCTGGGGGGAAAGGGCTTTTAGTGAACACAAACATTTGTTTCTGTCAGATTTTTACACTATTATTAGAATAGTTTATATTAACATTATATATCAAAAGTGACAGCTGCACATCACATTATTTTACGTTTTAGTTACTCTTGTAAGTGACAAAAAGTTTATTTCGATCTGAATCTGCTTGTAGTGTAAGTAAGTTTGATTAACGATAATATTTTAATTAACTTATTATTAATATTTTAAGTAACCAAAATATTAAATCTATGGACATAATATTATAAAATTTCTCAATAGGAAATAATTGCATGAAACTAAATAAAATCCTATTAAATATAAAATATATTTATATTTTTCATAATTTCTATATCTAACAAAACATTATAAAACTCAAATTAAATATTTAATAAATTACACAACTTCGCTTCTGAATGCTTCATTTATATATGTTTATTTGGGTTTTTTTGGTGCCAATTGTTTTAATATCCGTTAAGGCTCTCCACACCTCTACACTAAAGTGTTATAGAGGAAGAGTTGTATGGGGAGAGATATGAAGAAAACATTGAGGAAAAACCACGTTAGCGCACTCAGCTGGGATTCGAAACCCAAGCTTTCTGTAAATGACACATTAAGCTATACCAGAATGGCACCTTTTTCCACACAGTTCTCACTGGGAATTTTATATTTCACGCCTTAAACTAGTCACCCGGGCTACCCGCATAATTAAACTTATGGGTATTAGATAAGGAAGGTGGAATTTAGATTAAATATACCCAAATTTGCGTGGAGGGAGAGGTTTTTTTTAAAAAAAAAATTCACCTAAACACATCCAACTGGTATTATTTAAATTGAAAAATGACATTTGAACACAGGAATCAAAAGCGGGACCTTTGGCTTAGTACGCCATTTTGTTTACAACTAAGATATCCAGGAATCATCCCGTGATCAGGATAGTTCTTTTCTCACACTTTAACGCTGAGTCTGTGATGGACGTGTGGAAATAGTCCGCTACGTATGAGGGATAAATTAAGATCGCGAGCTATCAAAAACCGCAACCATTTCTAGCCGGGATTATAACTTAGAATTCCCTCCGTCAATCTAAAACCAAATAAGATAAAAGTATTTGTCCAAATGTTCACCAGCAGGGGTTGTTGGAAAGCATTAGCGACCAATAGATTGGTGGAGGTATTTGAGCTTTAAGAGGATCTATGTCAAAGCATTCTATCACATTAAAAAAATATGATACTAAATATGTCACGGATAATGTTTATAAGGATAAAATGCGAAGAGCATGAACTTTGAATTTTAGAATTTAATTCTAATTTTTGATCAGGTTTTTGGTTGTTAATAATCACTAGTAAAATTTTGTGTATAAATTACTTACTTGTAGATAGAATTAGTTCTTGGAATATTAAAATTTTCACAAAAATGATAACATGTTGTAGTCAAATTAATCTGATTAATCAATGTTACTTATTTAACAACAATTCTGTTTTGTGTTGTTAAATTATTACTTGGTATTATTCCCTTTTATTATATAATGTGTTCTAAGTAGTAGATATAGCCACAAAGCCTATTTTGATATAGCAATATACGACTTACAAAATAACAACTCTAAATCAGAGACAGCCTTTTGAAAATAAAGACCCATTTCACCAATTATATATCTATCGACCCTACTAGGAATCAAACCTAGCACATTTAGTTAAAAAGGCAAATACGCTACTAAGTCAGGGTGTAAAACTATAAACCGTGTTGACGTTGATTGAATGAAATGTTTTTGCAACTGGTGCACTAAACTTTATCGACGAATGACGAAATATTATTTTTAGCAAAGATGGGGTTCACTTACAAGTCTACAAAAAAAAAATTCAAATATATCTTAAAACTAATTAACAAGCAAAAATTGTATTTAAAAATTAAACGTTAGAATACATCGTATAACAAAATATTGACATCAGTGGTTCCATGGTCTAAGGGATCAAACTCGCAATAGACTGGATTACCAGTGACATGAAGTCAAGTTTCGTATCTCAGCCGGGTTTTCTAATAATCTAGCCCTATGTTTTTCCATCTCTAAGGATGTATTCCCCAAGAGGAACGTCAAATTTCTCACTAAATTGCTATACATTTTCAATTTGGGAGAGTTGTAGATGAGTAATAAAAGTGCAAATGTTTTGAATAAACTTGTTTAAACAATGTGCGCTGTTTTAAATGTTCGATAGATAACCTAATTTATCAATTTTTAAGTAGCGTGGCTAATTTAAGCTTTCATTCGCCACACCTGTTGCTATATTGAAAAATATGTTATACACCTCTGATATAAAACAACCTTCCTCATATTTACCCTTTAAGGTCGGGATGTAGGGGAAGCTAGAAAATGTCTGTTATTTTTCAGTTTTTATGGCAAAATATTATTTGTCCAAAATAAATAAAATATGGCTCCATTAGCAACGTTTAGTTTAATTTCCGACACACGGTGATATCAACAGTTGAATATCTCTCAAGAGAAAAGAAGAATTCGATGATAAACTTTTTAAATGAAGATAAATAGTTGTCATTAAATTCCAGGACATCCTTGACAGATATTCAACAACTGTTGATATCACCATGTGAATAAAATTAAACTATGTTTCTACTGGAGCAATATTTTATTTATTTTGGAAAAAAAAAATGTTGTTATAAAAACTGTAAAAAAACACCTACCTTTTCCTGCATCCCCTACACTCCCACATTAAAGACGATTATTTTGAAACGTCGAGCAACCCTCCTAGTGGCTGGATTTAATCTCATTTGGGAAATATTTTAATCTTCCCCGGGGTGCGAATTCAGATATGTTGAGAGGGGTGCTAAATTAATTATAAATGACATCTCATGTGTGTATAACCTCACTTATGTTACATTTTAAATTAAACATAACCCATTTTGAGATATTTATTGTAAATTAAAAATGTGTTTAAACTTTTAAGCGTAGTAAGGATCTTCCTAATTATATTTACCACAACAGAAAATTGTATATATGTTAAAAAAAATCTTATAAAATAAGATTTTATACATAATTTCATGACAATTTTTTTTTTTATTTATAGAAAAGCATGAATGTATTACCTTGTCTTACTACCCATCTGCAATCTACTAGGTGTTGCTGACGCCTTTGCCTACATGCACACCAGTGCAGATAGTATATTTTTTAAATATCATTTATGTCTTACTACTTGTCCGCGTTATCCACATGTTTATTCGATTGGAACAGTAGTGAATAAGGTACAATTTCGGGATAAAATACACTAATTTGCGAGGAGGAAGAGAGGGAAACCATTTAGGAAAAACTACACTGAATCCGTATGGATGGGAGTCTAACCCTGGTCTCCCCATCACGGTAATACAGGACTTGATGAAAATCATCCCCCCCCCCCTCCTATTTATAGTTTCGTACTATTACTATTTTCTAAAATAATCCAGGTCGATTAAAAAAGTCTCACCTAATAGACAGGAAATCCTCCCTTCCCTCCTCCTTTTTTATATAAAAAAGAAGTATTTCATCCGCTTCCTGCGTGGGCATTATCTGATGGAATAGTAATTTGAAAGTCTCAAGGATGAAGATTCATTCATGATCGAGATCTTTTTATAAAAACTTGATAGGGGGCCATGGCGTCCATCAAATTACATGTTATTGTTCCTTTCAGATGTGTAAACAGGAATAATTAATTAACAAGCCCGCTACTTTCGCAATAAACCAGACTGCCAAAGATAGGGAGATTGAGGTTCGATCCCAGTTGGGTACACCAAGGGTGGTTCCCCCCAATGGGTTCTCACTCTCCCTTAACGCAGGTGAGGGTGTGCTTCCTCTAGATTAAACATTCCTAATCCATAACTCATTAGTGTAATTAGTAGATAGCCGTACAACCCGAACGATTAGTAGGACGTGGTGCTAATAATAATAATAATAATAATAATAATAATAATAATAATATGGCTCTTTCAATTAATTTAAAAATGTTTGTGGTACCTAATAATTATAACGAGCCCCGACCATATGCCTGCTCTTTCTTTTTATTGGTAATTTCAATAACAAGCTAAATATAGACAAAACAAGTTTATTTTATTAGAAGAAATTAATGTTCATTTTATGAAACAACTGCTCACGACTAAAAACTAACTTAACTCTTTAACTCCCAGTCCCCTGACTGTTAAGTTATCACTGTGAAAGGAGAAACAACAATTTAATCAACAACATTTTTAACGAATGTTTAAATAATATTACGTTAAACCTATTACGGTTTTATAGTGAACGTTCAAATAATATGACGTTAAACTTTTTAAACCAATTACTGTTTTGTATTGAGAGCTCGAATAATATAATATTAAACCTATTACAGTTGTATAATGAACGTTCTAATGATATTACGATAAGCTTATCAAATATTATTATTATTATTATTATTATTATTATTATTATTATTATTATTATTATTATTATTATTAGCACCACGTCTTACTACCCGTTCGGGTTATACGCACTTACGCTAATTTGTAATGATAGGGTTATTGTGAGATGAAATGGAGGACCTACAGTTTAACGTGGAATCCGAACCACGGTGGAGGCCTGGCATTCCTCACATTCACAAGATGTCTTGTCAGAGGTGAAGGAAGGGTTTGGTAATCAGATAAAACTGTGCCGGGACCGAGGATTGAACCCCGGACGCCAGCACAGAAGTCTGACACCGTACCCCTAGACCGCCAGGTCACCTAAACGTATAAAATAAATAAACTATCTAAGTAGAGGATAATTTGATGACCTTGCCAAACGTGCTGAGTACAGTGATTCAACAAAATTGTTTCAGTTTAAACATTCGGTTTATATTGTTATTTTACAGGGACTTTAGTTCAAGAGTTTATTATAAGCGTGCAGTAAATACACTTATATACCTGCTTTGGGGGCCTCATGATCTAACGCGCTACTCTCACATTAGACAAGACTGCCAATGACGTGGAGCTCGAAGTTCTAATCCCGGTCGGGTGTATTAAGGGTGATTTTCTAAAATGGTTTTACACTCTCCCTTCAAGCAAATACGGGTACACTTCCCGTAAATAAAACCTTTCTAATCCCTTAAATTATTAGCCTCATTAATACATAAGCGTATAAACCAAACGGGTAGTAAGACGTGGTGCTAACACAAACCTTATAGTGAACTCCGAATCAATCATTGCCTGTACTCCGGGAAGATTACAATCCGTTCCAGCCGAGACTCGAATCAAATATCTAAGAGCTGGTTGTAAAAGCGTCTGGGGCTTAACACCTCTAATTTCTCTACAATGAAAGAAACTAATATTTTGTTTAGACAACTACCATTGTATGTTAAACAATTTAATAAGAATGGTTATAAACATATTTTTTCTTAGACAATTTTAGGTCTCTTGAAGTTTAAATTAACAACCATTCGATCATTCTTGTTTCATGCAAGACCCGCATAGATCAATTAAATACTCAATTTGCGAACATTTTGACATGATCTGGGATATCTCGCCATACATAATTATCTTTAATGAAGAGATTCTGACACTAATTAGGAGTAGCAAGAAACCGAGCAGACCTTCAAACGAGAAGTGACAAAACACCCTACATGACCTGTGGGAATATCTTGTTATATAATTACATGTTTCTCAATGTGTGTTGGGGGGAGGGGGGGAATAATAAAGGAGGTGTGAGATGCAATAACATGGACCTTTCCTTGGAATATTATGTGTCAAAACTAATGTTTGGAAATCACAGTTTTCTAAAGATGTAATCTATATGTGGGGGTCAGTGAGTGATTCACTCGGGAGATAGGTAAGTGTGGAATTTTCTCCTTCCACTAAACCACCCACACCCCTCCCCCTATGACTTTGTATTTAAAAAGTATACAGTAACACACATTGAACGCACACATCACGATACGATTAATTGGGAAATTGGATATGAGATTAAGATTGAACCATAAATCTGATAAAAGTTCGGTTTTATATAGCCTGTATTTGATAACAGTAAAATTGAGATTAGTTGCATAGATTTTTTTTTTTCAATTTTACTAACAAATTTTTTAAATTTGAAAAACACATTTTTTTAAACTTGTTTTTAATATGGCAAAATTATTTCACAGGTATCAATTTCATTGGGCTTGTTTAAATTATTATTATTATTAACATAATAAAGGAAATTGAAATTGAAATTATTAGCATCGCGTCTTACTATTCGTTCGGGTTATACGAACTTATGTTAATGTGTATTGGTAGGGTGATTGTGAACTGAAATAAAAGAGCCACAGTTTAACGTGGAATCCGAACCATGGTGGAGGCCTGGCATTCCACACATTCACAAGTTGGGGTGAATACACGTCTTGTCAGAGGTGAAGGAAGGGTTTGGCAACCAGATAAATCTGTGCCGGGACCGAGGATTGAGCCCCGGAACCCCAGCACAGAAGTCTGACAACTTACCCCTAGACCACCAGATCACCGGCTTGTTTAAAGAAAAATACATAAAACCACACCACAATGCAACGCTTAAGCTAGGTGTTATTCGTGGGGTAAGACATGCTCCAAAAAGCACCACTAATATTCCCATTTGTTATAGAGTACAAAAACTTATATACACTGTCCCCCCTTCAGAAAAGAAATTTTTTGGGTGCACCACTCCATTCAATAACGTCTAAAATAGTTTTGTGTCATCGACAAAACACATACGGAATATGTATAATTATATTAACCTGATTAGGCTGAGTAGTTTACTTTTGTTAAGGTTTTCTTAAAAGGAAAATAACGTGTGCCCGGTTATGATTCCTTCATAGCCAAATTATTATTCAATTATTTCCTTGCCACGCAAATAAATATAACGAAGGGATAAATTACTTATTATATGTATTTAATTTCATAATAATTGGAAGTGCGTGTAAGCCATTATTTTAAAGCATTTTAAAATAATTTCTAGACCTGCTGTTAAGTCTTTAAATTTTTAAGGTGAGTCCTTGAGTATCTCTACTTTCTTTAGTTAGTAAATCTATGTTTACATTTCTAAGTGTTAATATTGGTAGCACTTGAAATACATTAGTGGTGACTTCTAGAGCTCCTAGTAGATACCTCAAATTTGATTTCCAAATTGTTTGTCGATAAGAACGTTACTATCACATAGCACTTTTTCAAATAGACTATAGTACTTACGGTCTTGAATTGCACTTCATAAAAACACAATTACCCAAAATATAATTATTTATTATTTAAAAGCACCCTTAACCTAAATACTCAACCTTAGTACCCTTCCCTTTAGTTAAAACCAATGATGTAATGCCAGCTTTCTTAACCGCACATCCAAACCATTTAATAACTATGTACGCTTAGCTCATGGAAAGTCCTGAGTCTAATTATAGTTTGAGTTATATCTCTTAAAGTATCAATTCGGGATTTAAACCAGATACATTAAGATGCATAAGACATGTTCTGCAGTGATTTCCACTACGCCAGCATATATTAACAACACCATAATCAAAATATTAATAGTTCACACATGATTTAAAGGACTATTTCGTTAGATTGTCATCCATCCAGCCCCTAGTTATGAGATAATTATTGTATTAAGTTTTTTCTTTCATATCTACCATATTACACACACAATCTGTCGCCCCTTTCTCAAACGCACAACGTGATAAGATATTCATAACTGTAATGCGGGATGTATAGCAATACGGCGAGTACTGATCTTGAGACTATGGTTTGTTCAGTGGTTTATATCTTTTGAGAGTGATTTGAGCTTTTAATATTTAGTACACGTAACGACATGTTTTAACAAGTAAGTTATATATATATATATATATATATATATATATATATATATATATATATATATATA
>CABFOV010006886.1:0-18596 GCA_902141375.1 Timema poppense | reverse complement strand
ATATATATATATATATATATAAGTATTTTTAGTGTTGAGAATATAAGAGATAAAAATTATAGCTTTATAATTCAAATTAAAGCTATAGTATTTTAAATTAGGTAAACATAACATAATTGTAATAATAAGTAAGTTCAATAAAAAAGTTTAAAGCCCAACAAGCCACTATACTATATAATAGATACCAGGAAGGACATATAGTATTAATGGTTGTGATGTTATAGATCACAACAAGAACAAATAGGCTTATATTAATTGTTGTGTTGTTATAGAGCCCAATAAGGACATGTAGTATTAATGTTTGTGTTGTTATAAGTCCTAATAAATACATATACAATTAATGGTTGTGTTGTTACAGACCAGGACCATGTTGAAGACGGTGACAATTTTGGCGGTGGTCATGGTGGCCACGCTTGTGGAGTCCAGACCACAGGACGGGCCAATGCCAGTGAGTAACCAACACAATCAGCGGATTCTTTAAGGGAATGTTTATACTAACCCTCGGTAGACTAAATCTAATACGTTGAGTTAAAGATGGAGAAGTAAGATTATAATCTTAACTAAAATTGACAGGCACATTGAACCCGCCATTTTTTAATGTTTCTTTAATGGCCCGTTTCAACTTGTCGTTTTCAATATTTAATTTTAAAAATATGTTTATAATAGAATAGTTAAAATTGACTTTTGCTAGGTTTAGTCGTTTTTACTTTGAAATAGTGTAAACTATAAATAAATGGCTATGAAATGCGGACAAAAAGATTCAATTATATATATATTTTTTAATAAGATACAAGTTTACTAAGAAAATGTTTGGTCTCGGCTATATTTTAATAACATTTTAAAGACTGACATATTTCATTTTAGCATACTATTATAAATAGTGTTATATTGTACTAAAATACGTTGTCAATTTTTACAATCCGTTTCAAATCCTTAGTAAAATTAGATGTGAAAATGGGTGAATCAACATAAAATAAAGATAATTAACTCATCAGAATCAAAATGTCCCCTGTCTTTTGACTTGTTGAAATACTGTGGTTCTATGGTTAAAGTGGTTAACCACGAATCCAGGGAACTTTTATTCGACAACGGGTGTTTCTCACTAAGATGTTTAAATATATTCATACGAGCTCTTATAGGATAGCTAAGATATAACTGGAGTTAATGATTTTGATTTCACAGGTCAGATACGTTGCTAACTGAGTTAAGATGTCAGAAGAAATGTGGGAAAACCAATTCCAATTCCACTAGAAAGAAAAACCTTAGCATTCAGGATAGTCGTTTATATTTGTGCAAATAACTTTAATAAAAGCTTAAATATGTAGGATTATTTAGTTATTATTTCACGGTTCAATACATTATTATTATTATTTTTTATTACATAGCAAATATATTAAAAATAACAATTAAAGCCACATAAGCATTTTTTTAAATAATATAAAATAAATTTGTAAAACACAAACCCGACAGCGCAACATAATACGACCTAATGAAATATTAAAAAAAAAATATTGGCCAGAAAATAGTTTGGTGTTTGTTCAAAATAAAAGTCTACATGAAATAAAAACTAAACTCTATTAGGGCAGCTTAAAACTTTTCTAAGGGAAGAGGTTTTACAAGAGTCGGGAACTCAACTCTCGCCATTTATAATTATTTAACCATGGAGATTTGAATAACAACTGGAAACTTAACTGACAATAAGCGTAAATTTATAATGGCTGTGGCGTTAAAGGTTTTACAACAATTGAAAACTAATCTTGCAGGAAGGGTAAACTATAATGTTTGTAATGTTAGAGGTTTTGCGAGAGTTGAAAACTAGACTAACTATATACAAAAGTTTCATCAATACCGTTTAGCGACCTCGTTGTTTAGTGGTCAGTGTCCTTAGAGGTCCTGGGTTTGATTCTCGAATAGTACTGGGGATATGTCTCTAAAGGGGAATAATCTCACGGTCACCAAAGTTTGATTAACTAGGCTTAATCTAGGTTAAAATTATAATTGGTTTTAACTCAGCATATTCATTTTCATCATCTCGTCATCTTATCGCGACATGAAAAGTATGTTAAGATTAGTAGATTCGGGCGTCCCTTTTACTGGCTATTCTTTCCACAAACTGAGATATCCCAGACACTCAGTTATTAATATCGTTGTAATGTTGACTGCTCTGTCTCTATACCGTGCTATTGCCTGTCCGCAGTACGACTTTGATTGGAAGGTGGACGACGCCCTCAGCAAGAACTACTACTCGCAGACCGAGTCGTCCAACGCGGTGGGTCGCGTCGATGGCAGTTACCAGGTGTTGCTGGCGGATGGTCGTCTGATGACTGTCACCTACTTTGTGGATGGTTGAAAGCGGCTTTGTCCCAAAGATCACCTATGAGAAGAACGCCAACCCTTTCGGAAAATAAGGCCTTCCTTCCTCTTGATCGATACGGGACAAGCTAACACCGAAAATAACTATTATGTTGATTTCACCGATTATTTTAATATACTATTTTTTTTATAAAACTAATATTAAACGCTGTACAAACTTAACAATATCGTTGGTTATACATTTTAACGGTATATTTGCTCTATTTTTGAAAGATTTCAGGTTTTGTGTTTTTGACTCAACGTGCCATTATTTTTTTCATCTGTGCATACTTCTCAACAAAATTAAAAAAAGAAGGTTAAGTTAAAACTATCGATTTATTTTTGGCTGAATATTTTTTCTGCACCAACCTGTATAGTCGCTGGAATAGTCAAGAAGAATTCATCTCAGCAGATTCAGTCTTTCTAAACTTTTTTAAACCCATTTATTACAACAAGGACATTACCAGAAGTAGTGTAAAACCTTGTAGGTATTGATCAAATCAGCTGAAAATGGACCATTCATATGTTTGCACTTCTCTCTCAAATATATTTACCACCTAAAATTTGAATTTTAGAGTCTCTAGTAGCTACGTATGTAGCGAGACGATTAGCGAATTTTGCCAGATCAAAGGAAGGGAAAAAAATAATTGATTAAAATTGTTAATGGTATGTGATTAAATTGGTAGCTTACCACTATACCTATTTTATTATAAAGATTACAGTTTAGTATTTTTTACTAACCGTTCGGGTTATACGTTTATGTATTAATTACGCTAGTAATTTTAGGGACTAGTGAGGCTATATTTAGAGGAATCGTATCTGAACTTGCGTGGAGGGAAAGGGGAAAACCATTTTTTTAAAACACCCTCAGTACACCCGACTAAGATCCAAACATTGATCTACCCGTCATCGGCAGTCTAATCTACTGCAAGAGTAGCGCGCCTTAGACCCCGTGGCCACCGAATCGGGCTAGTATTAAATTTATTTTATTTTTTAACCACGTTTCACCGCCCGTCTGGACTATCTAAATATTTACTCTAATTGGGAACGAAAAAGTACGGTCTAGTTTAGAGGGAATGTAACAGCATTTACATGTTTAGAGAGTGGAGAACTCCGTAAAAAGACCCTCCCAAGTACACCCAAATGGTAATCTAGCTCCTTGAGGATTAATCAATCTGCATGCGAGTGTAGGATAGGTCTTTCTTTCCTTCTGTCCAAATGCCTCGCGAGCTTCGTCACGCTTGGTCCAACACCCTCTTTCCCATCCCACGTCCCATTTTACAGCGTGACGTCATTTCGGGCAGGTTAGGATTTCTTGAGACGTAGATTACTCATACTATCGGTGTAAGCTTTCAAAATAAATAGTGAATATACATGTTTCTTTGATCAAAAAAATATTTGTTTTTGTCCAACTAAATTGAATTGTGCTTCAGTAGATACGTTTAGTTTAATTTTCTATACATAGCTATCTCAACTTATTTAAAATCTGTCTTGGGCAGTGCGTAGTTTGACCAGAACTGTTTTTATTTTTTATAAAGTGTCTGGTTAAATGCTGTGGTGCTCATAACATATTCAAAAACTGTTGAGAAAATATGCGTAGAAAATTAAATTTTAGCAAAAAAAAATTATTTTTTTTTGTTCATCAAAACTTGAAATCAATATTGACCTTAGCTTCTGGTTAAGGTCCTGCACCTTAGCTCAGTCGATAGCATGTCTGTATACTGAGATAAGGGTCCCGGGTTCAATTCTTGAACTGGCTACAAAATTATGATTGGTGAAATGGGGGTTCCCCTTTTCCAAATGAAGAATGACTGGCAGAGGGCTGGATTATGTGTCTGTTCTATATTTAAGCTAGTTTATAATTCGTTAAATAAATTAAAAATGAAAAGTTTGCGATCAATTCCACCACACCTTAAAATATATTCCGCTTGTATATGATCTGATGTGCTATCGCCGATGACGGAGTAAAGTTTGATTCACACTTTCACAGG
This sequence comes from Timema poppense, assembly GCA_902141375.1. Taxonomy (NCBI): domain Eukaryota; kingdom Metazoa; phylum Arthropoda; class Insecta; order Phasmatodea; family Timematidae; genus Timema; species Timema poppense. The sequence goes on along the minus strand of CABFOV010006886.1, from coordinate 14,253 downwards.
ATATAGAGACAACTCGTCTTGGGTGGTGCAGCAAATTATACTCAAGAGAGTCATATTATTAGTTCATGATTCTTTGCAACGCGAACTTAAAACGGCTGATCATCAACAAGCTCTTTATAGTGATAATAATAATATTTAGCACCGCGTCTTTCTACCCGTTCGGTTTATACGCTTTAAGTACCAATTACGCTAATGGATTAGGAATTGGGAAGGATGAATTAGAGGAAGTGAACCCGCATTTGCGTGAAGGGAGAGTGGAAAACCATTTAGGAAAAACCACCCCCAGTTCACCCGACCGAGATTCGAACCTCGATCTCCCCGTCCTAGTCGAGCTCAACACGACTAGCGCGTTAGCCAACTACGCCACCGAGGCGGGTTCTTTATAGCTGTTGATGAACAGATATATTATTGGGGAATCAAATAGCCAAATCTATTATTTATGCGTTATAGTGAGGATTACTCCATCTAGATATAATATTCTGAAAATTTAAACCTAGACACGGGAATAGAACCCGGGACCTTTGGCTTAGTACACCAATGCTCTAAACACTTATATATTCAGGAATCGTCCCGTTTCCAGGGTCATTCTTCACTCATATTTTAAGGCGGAGTCTGTGATAGATAAGCGGAAATCGTCGGCTACAAATGTGTTATTTTATTTAGATCACGAGCTATCAGATAACGCAGCCACCTTCGACTCGGTAGTTAAAATATGAGTGAAGATTGACCCTGGGCACGGGACGGTTCATGGATAGCTCAGTGGTTAGAGCATTGCCGTACTAAGACTAAGTTCCCGAGTTCGATTCCCGTGTTCAGATTTCAATTTTAGAATAATATATATTATTGTCCCGATGGGTGTTTTAAAATCACAGTCTTTCGTCGTGACACAATCCAATATATCGATACACGCACTTTCAATTTAACGAGTTATTTTGAATTTACTCACAACAGTCAACGGATCTTTCTTCTTGTTTTTCGCTTTATAGTGCATGCGCACTTATTTGATTTGGTTGGTTGGTCCGGGAAGTTGAATGATTCTCCCAAGCGCAAGTTTTAGAGCAGAACCAACCAAACTGAAACTAGTTAAACTAAATCAGAGCGGCTTGCGCTGATGAGATTGAAATCTTGCGAGCGATTTACAGTTCAACACGTGATTGGGTTTATGTTTTGTGCGTGTTTCTTGGCAAACGTGTGAATTAACAAATTTAGCTCTGTTTCATCTCATAAACTAAAGTATAATACGATTACACCTGCAAAGTTAGGAGTATGATATCAAGATTTATTTTCATTCAACAGGCCGATGTTCAATGTGATTATACTTTTTTTCTCTATATATCAATGTTTGTGGAGTTATTTAAAATCCACTCCCTTCATCGTGTTCGCTTGGATTAGATAGGGTCGCTAATACCCAGCACATTGCACTAAAGTGCAAAAGAGAAATTAATACCTTTTTGAAATTGAATGAGCTCACAAAACTGTATTATATATAGTTTAATAAATATTTAAAACATGTGTTCCCTAACGTAGTTCTATACTTTTAAAGGTCTAACATCTTATTTCATTTGGTAGAGTTGGTTGAAGATCCCCGGGTTTAATTCCCGACAGAGCCGAAAAATCTACTTTGGTGGAAATAAGGTTTATCCAGTGATGTAACCTGCTCCGGTGGCCGCATGGTCTGAGGCAGTGGTCTGCGAGATACCACCCGCGGGCCGGATCTTACCCACCAACTAACTGTCCCACCAAAATATTTAGAAAACAAACAAGTATTGTGTCTATGAAAATAAACTAATTACTATATGAGAACTATAAAATTAAAAATAATTTGCTTGAAATTGTTTTAAGCCAACCCACCTTAAAAAACCATAGAGTCCACGATATATAAAAAGGTTGCTGACCCCTAGTTCAAGGCGTCTCTCTGGCAATAGACTAGAATGCCACTGACGGGGATATCGGGGTTCGATTCCGGTCGGGTGTACTGAGGGTGGTCTAACCTAAATGGTTTTCCAGTTTCCTCCACGCAAATTTAGGTACACTTCCTCTAAATTCAACCTTCCTCATTCCTAATAAACTGATGTAAATATTATATAGGCGTACAACACGAACGGGTACTACTACGTAGTGCTAAAAAAAGTTATGTATTTATGTCGGGGTTGGGGAGGATGCGGAGGGGGGCTGGGTGTTGTCTCTTTTAGAGCCAAACAAGTTTGTAAATCGGGGGCTGGTGTATCAATTGGTTCAAAACATTCATTTTAAATGTAGTCCTAACAATAAAAAATAGCCACTTAGGAAAATACTCTCGCTAATATTTTATTATATCAGACTGTGATGGCGTAGTTTAACATCACTTTATAAACACGATCATACTGGATCCTGCTGATATGAGTTGTCAATTTTTAAATTGATATTAAAATTCTATTTTTTGATAAAATTTAATGTGAAAAATAATTTCAGCTCTTGACACTATAAATTAAATGGATTTGTTTTTGAACTAAAAGCTTCAGTAATCTTAAGCAACAAATAAAATTTCTAAATTGATATGTTTAGTATCTTGAGAATGTGTTAATACCATATGAAGTAAAATCAACAAAACAGTTTTATAAGTGTACGGCTGTCAAACAAGGACATTTCACATGAATTGAGTGGAGTACAAAATGCATTGTTCAAATATATTTTTCTACAGTATGGAATAAATTAAACAATTATATTGATAAATGTCATGATATATTAAGATTTTATATATTTTTAAAAGTCATCACACATTTATTTTACTATTTGTCTTTGGTTATCCCACTTATCTATGTATAAAAAAATTACAAAAGTTAGTTCAAATATTGTCTGGGGAATATCTTTTTGAAAATCTTAATATATTTGAGATAGTAACCTAAATTATTTATAAGAATTATTTACAATATTCATACTGGTGAAATCATTCACCCAAAATGTAGGCATCAAAGATTCCGTTTTCAACCAGATGTATTTGTTATATAATAAATCTCCAATTTAAATGTCAAGTTTCTAGTGGTATTTTACCGATATGCTTAAATAGTTTGATACAAAATATGTTAGCATGTTCAAATACAATCTAAACATAAATTTTAAATATAAAATTGTAAAATTGCCGAGTAAATTTTTTAAGGAAATAATATATTTATTTGCGATAGTACTGTGATTTATTTAATCGCTTTTCCATCCATTATATGTTTAAGTTGAGCTACCAACATTGTAATTTTGAATATATTTTATAAATAAATTAATAACAGACTACTCTAAACAGTCTTGTGTTGTTTTATTTTAGTAAGTATTGTCATTCCAGTGTAACTTAGTGGGCAGTGGGACCGATTACAGGGCTAGGAAATTCAATTCTGACCTAAGAAGTGTTTAAAATGATTCAGTATCTGTGATGTGTTCTCAACATTCAGTATAACTATTTTTTTTTGCTGTCTGGCATAGTTTAGTGTAAGACATGCAGCAGATAGTTCGGTCACCTGCGTGTGTAGACTTTAAGCAGCTCCGTGGGAACAAGACGTTGCTGAGGGTATACCTTGGAGGTTGTCTACACGTCGTACCCGCAATGAGATGAAGTGATGATAGTGTAAATCTTAAACATAACTTTAACCTAATTAATCAGATCATGGTGACCAAAGGAATACTTACCCTTTCAAGTAAAATACCTATTGTACCACCGGGAATTGAACCCAGGACCACTAGATCAGTACCCAAAGGCACTGACCACTAGAACAAGCGGATGGTCCAGTGGACCACTCAATGATCACGTGTCAATGATAACAGATGCCCGTGGTATGTGTAGGGTGAAGTGGAAACAATTAGACAATCTGTGCTGAGGAAAGTGCTGAACAACGTGCTACCCGCCTCGGTGGCGTAGTTGGTTAACGAGCTAGTTTTGTGTTGAGACAGACTGTCTAGGACGGGGAGATTGAGGTTCGAATCTCACTCGGGTGAACTAAAGCTGGTTTCTCTTAAGTATTTTTCCACTTTTCCTCCACAAAATACGGGTTCACTTAATCTAAATTCAACATTCCCAATTCCTAATCGATTAGCTTAATTCGTACTTAAGAATATAACTCTAAAGAGTAATAAGAGGTGGTGTTAAATAAAATTAAAATAAAACAACGTGCTGAGGTTTGTCTGACATTTGATGGAGCTCACCTGAGTTACATTATCCTCAAAAAGTGAAAAAGTGTAGTTTGCTTTTTATTTAGCTAGTGAATATTTAATTTTCAATTAAAGTGTTAATTTTCGACTTACTAATCGTCTAATTGTTTCTGCTCCACCCTGTATAATGAGGATAAATTATCTGTGATTAGTCAAACGGGGACCTAGTGGTTAAGCACAGTTCATAGTTATGGATTTGAACAAACTTTGATCATCCTTGAAATACTCCACACCACTGGTTATGAAGGTATATATTTGCAAATAAACTTACTAAAATTACTTTCATATTAAAAGGTAAAGTTATTTAATAGTTTTATAGATAGTCTATTCATGATAGGTTTTTACCTGGATGTCAGTTCAAAAATCATATGTTTAGGATTTGAGTTGTCAACACTTGTAAAATATCATTGTTTTGTTATGGATGTAAGTTTTTTAATTACGTATTATATTTTACATTTAAAATAACGTGAGCTAAAGTTTTCTCACTCTCTTTCATTATTTTCAATAAGCTATGTTTACCCAATCCAAATAATATTTTAAACATAATCCAAAGTAATTATTCTTCGTTTTGGAAGGTTATCTATTTTGTGTCGTATAGTGCATACATTAATTAATACCTTTCAATGCAGGCATCGTATTTACTTGGAAAAGAGAATATATTTATAATTTTTATATATAATAAATTATTTTATGATTATTTATCGTATTTCGAAATATATAATTGAATAAAATATTTTTTATCCAGTGCGCGGGTGCTCTACTATTAAAAAAAACTTGTTTCCATCATGATAAATCACATGGCTTAAATTCGCCGGTCTTCATTTTGAAGCGTTAGAGTTTTTGTGAAAGTGATGTGAACAATAATTTTTTTAAGTGGAATAAAACTATAAATAAGTTTTGTTTGTGGCTGACCTCAAATAAATACAAATAATTTTGGCCTAAATAACTGTGTTTTACTATCACATTCATATATCACTCTGCCGTGTTAGACATCTTGTTTAACACACTCAAAATACCATACATATTATTAACACGATGAATACAAGAGCTAATATATTCTAATAGTGTGTGGCAGGTATTAGCTCACGGTGAATTCATGTTGCCGGAAAACGCCCAAACTTCAAGCAAAAGCCCTAGCTGACTTTGTTACCCGACTAAATCTTCGAAGAGACCGACCCCCGAAAGGTTCTGTGGCCCTTCACAGTGCAACCACTGATACCCATCGGGACCGTAACTTTTTCACCAGACGTGGACCGAGGCACCCGAAAAACCGGTACCAGCCCTTCAATACCAGCTTGCCTTAGGTAACTTGAGAAAAAAAACCTCCGCTGGGACCGGATGGAGGGAGTAGTTGACCCCGCCTAGTGATAGCCCAATCATGAGGAAGTCAGGAGCTCAGCCTCCGAATAGTCATCTCCTCAGACCTTCATTCCTCCGCCCCAGGACTTTCACTTGTCTCCCCAAACTTTGGCCACCGCCCTTTCAGCATTATTCTTGAGACCGACTGCCCGGAGTTGTCCAGTGGGGACTGCCGACTGTATCTGAAGAATCCATAGAATGACATCTCACTCACAGGTTCCAATTCGATGAAATGACAGAGCTGCTTTTATCTGCTCTCCACGCCATCTTCGGGCGCTAGTTGTCGTTCAGCGCAAATCTGCACCTTACCTCCCCCCTTCGTGTCTCCGGGTGGAGTTCTGTTTGTATATAACAGCCATTCCTCGATGCACATATTTTATTCTATTGTCTCAATTCAACGGATAAACTTATTGGACGTAATCTTACATCGTTCGACAAAGCAACTGGTGATCACGATGTGTAAGGCGTTTGTCTCACCTCCACGTCGCAGAATAAGTTACGGCTGTCACTATGAGTATTTGTATTAGGAAAGAATGTTAGAGTCTTAGTACTCTTTTTCTATATCCATATGACATTGTTGTTGCGTCAGAGTTTCTGATGGGGCTTTCTACGCCCATAAGACGTAGTTTAGTGTTGTAGAGCTCTTACTATTTTTCTATGTTCATATGACGTTTTTTTAGTGTCAGAGTTTCTGACGTGTTTTTATGCCCATAAGGCATAGTTTTGAATGATGAGCTTGGTGCTCAAATTAACTAGGTCCATAGGATATGATTTCGTATGACATTGTTTCTGAATTTTTCTAAGTTCATAAGGCATGGTGTTATTTTCTAATGAAAAGTCATGACTCCCTAAAATGTATGGCCATGCCTTATGGACTTATAAAAAGTCAGAAACACTGCCATACTAAACCATGTTCTATGGACCTAGTTGATTTGAGCATCAAGCTCATCATTCAAAACTATGCCTTATGGGCATAAAAAAGATCAGAAAGCTCTGGCAAGCAATGCTACGTCAAATGGACATAGAAAAAGAGCATCAAGACTAACATTGAAAACTATGCCTTATGGGCATAGAAAAATATGTCAGATTATCATGTTTTCATTACAGTTAACCAAAGTAACAGGTATCAGCTGTTGGCGTAGAGATACATTAAGGACTATTTATATTAACTTTTTAAGCTGTCATCCAAGTAAACTTAAGACATGAATGTACTATAGTATCACCTATGACAATGTTGACAGAAAAAACATAGCTGTATTTTATGGTAAAAATACTTTTTACCGTAATATTACTATAGATCTAAAGTGTGTCTGTGCTATCAATGTGTCAGCTAGGAAACCAAACTCCTTGTAGCTGTTTCGGTGTGTTTTGGAGTTGAGCTTGCACTGGGTATGTCAATGTGTAGGCAATCCTTTGTAAACTCTTCAAAGAAAGTAGTCGTATGCGTGTCATATGGTCAACTTGCCTTAACAATTATTTATCAGTCCATTTCAGAAAACATACTCGTGGTCTAATCGTTAGGGAGATTGACTAAACTACTGGCTGACTCTCAGATGGTTCCCAATATAATCTTCGGGACTAATTTTGCAGGAGTTAGTCCTACTACCCCAACCCTGCAGTTGTCCCAAGGGTGTTACAGTTCAATTTGTATACTAAATAACCTTTTCTGACAGCCAGAAAAGTTTTTTAAGCACTGCGTCTTGCTATCCGTTTGGGTTCCACGAATACTAATTACACAATGTGTTAGTTAGCAGGAAGGTTTAATTTAGAGTAAGTGCACCCAAATTTGCACGGAGGTAGAGTGAAAAACCATTTAAGAAGTACACCCCACCGCAGTCTAGTCTAACACAAGAGTAGTACGTTAGACCATGAGGCCACCGAAGTGGGTGTAGAAAAGCTACTATATCTACTTTCACATATTCATACATCAAGTCATGGGATCGGCAGCCATCACTTTTGACAAATATTATCAATACCTATAAAATAACACTGATATTCTAGTAAAACTTTATCAATTTTGGCTGAAATACAATATATCTTTATTTTCTAAAATACCCTTTCTATGAAAATTTGACCGTGTATCATGATTTACAAACCATTGGCCCTAATTGTCACTATTGTGTATGACTCCAAACTGGGACTGAGGCCCTCAATTTTTGACCGAATGCAATGGACGTTTTTTTCCCGCCATAATGTAATTTCCCCTTCTCTATTCAGGTCAAATTTGGAATGCTGGCTACACACGTGTATCAGATTCACATATTGTATCCCCAGCGTGGTGAAAAATAAAAGACACAAATAAAAACTTTATTAAATAAAATATATAATCTATTTTCTTTCGCCTAACAAAGTAAAACTTAAATATATTTACAAACAATTAACTGTATAATATTTAAAATAAAACTAGATCCCATGAAAAATGACAGAAGTTCTATTTATTTTAGCTAAAACTTTGAGTAACATGAGTTGTTTGTAGATTTTGATAGGCCATTGAGAAAAAATTAAAACATTTGTACTTCTCTTGCAACTATAAAGCAATACACTCCTGGTTTATTTACGAGTCCATGTGGTCACACTAATAAAGCTTGATTCACATGTTCACCGAAAATAGATAACAGAATGCTTTGAGTCGCGTTGCAAATTCACACGCTAGAAAAAAAAAGTTAACCCATGATGCTTTGCAACAAAACAAAAACTAGGCCCATACACTGTTAATCCTCAAGATGGCCTGGTAGTCTAGGGGTAAGGTGATTTATCTGATTGCCAAACCCTCCGTTAACCTCTGACAAGACGTGTAATAATCACAACTTGTGAATGTTTGGAATGCCAGGCCTCCACCTGTGGTTCGGATTCCACGTTAAACTGTAGGTCCTCCATTTCATCTTACAATCACCCTACCATTACACATTAGCGTAAGTGCGTGTAACCTGAACGGGTAGTAAGACGCGGTGCTAATAACAATAATAATAATAATAATAATAATGTTAGTCCTCAACATGTTTTGTTTTTGTGTGGATAACCAACAGATGTTTATGTTATTACTTTGGGTGTTTTTAATTAGTTTTTTTGTGTGAAAAAGCTCAACGTAGATAAGGCACACGTGCATTATATTTAACGAGTTGTTTCAAATCGCTTCAAAACACTCGACGCGGTTATTATCCTGTTTAGTTGTACAACGCATTCGCACTGAAAATAGTCGATTGGCTCTAACAAGAAGATCGTTGGATGCTATTGATTGACTTGGAGCTCGTCACAGGACAAAGTTTTTGTTCGGATCTTGATTTATTTTTGTGAACATGTGAATTTACAGTAATGCACATATTGAATATGTAATTTGACCTAAACAAGGAACCTCATCGTGGGATAGTTCTCTGTAGTTGATTTAAAATACATGGAGAATTAATACGATTGAAATCTGTATTAGATAAAAATTATGCATTAATATTTAAAAAATATTTTAAAATAAAAAATCTAATCATATAACATCTAATTTGTCTACTTAAGCATGAAATAAACAGAAATTTGATTGACTATCCATTTACAGCTTGATTTCAGTCATTCGTTTAGTGACGCTCTTGATTTTTTTTTTTTTAAATTCCCTTGTTATTTATGTCCAGTACTTACGTTGTAGTTAAGCTAAATTCATAAATTATACTACCAAATACTAAAATATGTGTTTAATCTCATTTGTCAATTAGAATTAATAATACTTGATTTTACTATAGGTAAAAATTGCTACGGATAAATTGTAGATTCAAATTATAAAGAAGCTGATAATCTAGGTTGTATTAGATCAGTATCGTTTAGTAAAAAAAATTCTATATATGTCAGTAAATATTAAGGTTCTGGGCACTAGACTAGCCAGGTAGTAACTTCAAGACAGTAGTAGACTGCCCCTGTATTATCAAAACCCCGTACATCCTAGGTAAATAAGTACCAAGGCACTTGTATAGATAGCCAGGTAGGAAGTACCAGGCCACGAGACAGTCAAGGAAGTATCAGGTATCCAGACACCAGAAGGAGTATCAGGGCTCCAGACACCAGAGGGAGTATCAGGGAACCAGAATGACCAGATATCATCGAGCCACTTGCAAGCCCAGGTAGTATTGGGGCCACACACACCCAAGCAAGTATCAGGGCTCTAGATACCCAATAAAGTATCAGGGTTTCAAACACCAGAGGTTGTATTAGGATCCCAGGCACCAAAGGTAGTATCAGAGTCCCAGATACCAGAGGTAATATCACGGCCCCAGACACCAGAGGTAATATCAGGGTCCCAGATACCAGAGGGAGTATCAAGGCTCCAGACACCAGAGGAAGTATCAGAATTCCAGACACCAGAAGTAGTATCAGGGCTCCAGACACCAGAGGTAGTATCAGGGCTCCAGACATCAGGGGTAGTATCATGGCTCCAGACACCAAAGGGAGTATCAAGGCTCCAGACACCAGAGGAAGTATCAAGGCTCCAGACACCAGAGGAAGTGTCAGGGTTCCAGACAACCTAGGAAGTATCAGGTCCCCAGACATCCAAAGAAGTATCAAGGCACTAAGCTGGCCAGATAGTGGATGTGCTCCTCCAGCCCCATGCCGATCACACACACCAGCACAAAGAATGCTCCGAGAACACTGAGCCAGTCTGGGATCTCTCCGAAGATGAACACTTGGAGCAGGAAGGCTAGGATGATATCCAAAGAGCGAGTCACTGCCACTCGCCCCGCTCCTTCCATGGAGAGCGCACGTGCCACTAGTACCTGCAACATTATTGATGTCTGAAAACAAAGATGTTAAATGCGGTCACCCCCACTTACAAGGATGTGGCACTTTACCTACAAAGGGGCAGTTTGCCACCACAGCTTCACGAGGGTTACCAAAGTTGAGATAAAACTAAAATTCTCGGTTACTGAGTAAAGATTAGTGGAAAACTCCAGGTACAGTATGGTTGAATTTGTCTAATTTAGGCTTTTCATCTGATTTTCAGGCAAATAATGATGCAATTTTTAGGATAGGGCCTCATTATACTGTTATATTAAATTAAAACGTTTAAGGGGGAATGGAAGGGACGCGAGAAAAATACAGTTTTTTTCCAGTTTTTATATAAAAATATTTTTTTTGGCCAAAATAAATACAATATTGCTTCACTATTAACCAAAAATTTAATTTTCCTCATATGATGACCTCAAAATGTCTTGGATATATGTCACGCGTGTTTTGGGATTTAACGACAACTTTTTTTCTTCATTTAAAAAATTTGTCAAATAATTCCACCATGCTTTTGAAAGATATTCAGGAACTATTGATGTCAAAATGTGAAGAAAATTAAACTCTTATGTTTGTACTGGATTTATATATATAGCCAAGAAAATTGTATGCCATAAAAACTCCAAAAACACTGGCCTTTTCTTGCATTCCCTTCCATTCCACCATTAAGCCCCAAAAAACCAACAATGACACTAGAGAATACAATAATAGTAGTAATAACAATACGTATTATTAATATTATTGTAACTACCAACTATAGTAAGAAATGGAGTAAGATTAAAATGGCCTAAAGTACTGATGAGTGGACTAGAAAATCCTATAAAGGATATGACAAAATAAAAGCTACAGGTGTTGATGAAATATCAGCAAATTTTCTGAAAGAGCTAACAGAATTAAGGTTCTTACTAGATTAATAAACAATACATACAGCACAGGAATATGGCCCAAATAGTTCCTAAAAGTGACAATATTGCACTACTTGTGAAAAAGAAAGTTAACAAATGCGTTAGTTTAATATCACACGTGGAAAGATGGTGTCTATAATACTCGCCAAGTGGCCAGAAAAGAAGATAGAGGAAGTATTAGGAGCAAAATAATTTGGTTTAAGGAAGGAAAAAAGAATCAGAGATGTAATTGAAGTGCTAAAGACAGTATTAGAAAGAATCTTGGGTGGAAAGTAGTATATGCTTGTTTCATCGACTATAAAAAGGCATTCAACCAGATAAACTGGGAGAAACTGATAAAAATGCTGAAGGAACAAGGAAATTGTAATTGACTGGAGATATTTACGTTCAATAAGGATATTGTACAAAAAACAAAGAGTAAAATACGAAAGGATATAGGAGACACCAATAGTGGGGAGAAAGGGAGAGAATTAAAACAGGGATGTCGCTTGTCAGTTATCACCAATTCTTTTCAACATGTACGAAGAATACCTTGCTAAGGAAGCTTTAGGAGGATTTGGATATTCCAAAATAGGAGGACTTTTAATAAGTATAGTGAAAAACTCAGTTGACTTGGTAGTATTTGCGAAAGAGGAATAAGAGCTTTAGAAATTATGGCGAAAAATTTAGTTGAAACTGGAAGAGCGTATGTAAGGGAGCTTAACATCCAGGAGTAGAAGGTAAAGAGGATATTCCAGAGAGAATAACCACTTAATAATGGAGTTGGAAATCAGCAGCTGGATAGTTTTAGAATATATAAAATATTTAGGAAGTTTAATTGCAACAAACGCGAGGTGTAAACAGGAAATAAAGCCAAAATTAGCACTGCTGGCTCAAGATTCTTTCAATAATAAGAGGTTACTACTGAGTAACAAACTGTTCCTTGGAGAAGAGGAATACGAAGAAATGGGTCAAAATGTTAAATATAAACATCGCTTTGTATGGAGCTGAAACTGTTCTCCGAGGGAAAAGGAAAATATAAACTTGGAAAATTTTAATATTGAGTTCTTGAGGTGATTCTACGAAGAAAGGCAAACTGGGTGGTTCATATTGTGAGAATAAATTGTTTATTAAATGATGTCATAGAAGTCAAAATGGAAAGAAGTACTGGACCAGGAAGTATATGAATGCAACTGATTGATAACCTCAAACAAGGAAAGATAACGAGGTGTCGGTGTATGAAAAGAAATCCTCTGGTAGGACGTGATGGAGGACTCAATTTGGATAAGACAATGGACTTGTTGAAAGGCAAAAACATTATAATAAAAAGCACCTATATACTAACCAAAAAGCATATGACGTAATTAATGTTATACACTCAACCTTAGTAAGAGAAATAAAACTGTACTATCTGCATAATAGCTTAACCTGCGAGGCCTATTGTTTATATGTTGATAACACCTCCCATCTTCCACTAAATTTATAAACATTCACTATAAAATTTGCGCCTGGACAGAATTGATTTGTATTTCGAAATTAAATGTTTCTTGTTTCCTATTGCAGACAGCCATATGCTCCAAGGACCTATTTTAATCCACATACTGGCCGAAAGATATATTGGCTTTTTTTTTATAAATAAACAAAACAGACTTAGCTGTAGACGATTTAAATGTATGTTTACAAAAATCTGCTTCAAGATCCAAAAAAATTGTTTTGTGAGGATGTAACATTATTTTTGGAACTATTTAATAATAGTTCATCATTTTCGTTTCGACGTTGTATCATTAAAAATAAAATCTAAAACATCATTTTAACATAGAAAATCTAAATTTCACTAGCCATTATGTCAAAGGTATTTAACGTTGCAAAATACTATAACATCACCCAGTGTATTATTCTGGGATCATAATTAACTTAACGCTAAGGTGACCTGGTGGTCTAGGGGTAAAGTGTCAAACTTCGGTGCTGGGGGTCCGGGATTCAAATCTTGGTCACGGCACAGTTTTATTTGATTTCCAAACCCTTACATCACCTTTGACAATGCGTGTATTAATCACAACTTGTGAATGTGGGGAATGTCAGGCCTCCACAGTGGTTCGGATCCCACGTTAAACTGTAGCTCCTCCATTTCGTCTCACAGTCGACCTATCACTACACATTAGCGTAAGAGCGTATAACCCAAACGGGTAGTAAAACGCGGTGCTAATACTAATAAAACTTAACGTTCATATAACGTAAATAAAAACCATGTGTGGGATCAGAGTTTACATAGCGCAACGTAAAAAAAAACTCAAACAAGACGTAGACAATGACTTTGGACTGTTTGATAACAAATCGTTCACTAAAATGAAACCCAAGCATTTATGAATTATTAGGTTGCTAGTACTTGCATTACTGGATATACAAAAATAAAGTGTGAGAAGAAGCTACAACGTTTTATTGTTCACAAGACGGACTATATTGAAGACGTCATCCACATACAATAAACAAACAAATGAACTACTAAATAGCCATGTTGACGGGTTTTTTCAAAGCGACTGACTATCTAGGCAACGTGGTACACTTCCCTTGACATTCACGTAACTTTCTCCCTTGGACAACACTAACCTTTGTTTTAGCAACGCGTCTTACTTACTACCTGTTTAGATTATAGTCATGTGTACTATTTACGCTAGCATTCTAGAAATGAAAAGGCTTAATTTAGAGGAAATGCACCTGCATTTACGTGGAGGAAGAGTGGAAAACAGTTTAAGGGGAAAAAAGCCTCAATACACCCAACTGGGATTTGAACCCCAATCTCCCCGTCATCGGCGGTCTAGTCTATCGCAATAGTGACACCTTAAGCCATGTGGTCCCCCAAGCAGTTAACACTCAACTCAAGTAAATGTTAAATCGATCGTGAGCCCAGCATTAAGGGCGTAAAGCCCGGACGAGATTCACCTGCCCCGACAGTCCGAACACGCTGACGACGACTGCTAGTCCCCACTGCAGCAACCCCCTCGGTGGCACGATGATCTCTCCGTGGTGGTGACCCAGGATTCCAAGAAGGACGCTCGCCACCAGTAGGGACCACGATGAC
>CABFOV010006885.1:0-22277 GCA_902141375.1 Timema poppense | reverse complement strand
ATATATATATATATATATATATATATATATATATATATACATATATATATATATATATATATGAAGGTGTAGTAAATTCAGAAAAAAATCCATTTTTGTTTTTGCTGAACATGCTAAAGCAATGGCTCACTAAAATAACGTAAACACATTCTTACAAAAGGCCGCGACCATAACGTCAAGCCTGTCTACGTATAGGCTGACCCAAAGTCGCTCTCGCTGGGCGGTGGCTCACATATACTGTGCAATTATCACAGGAAGAACCTTAGCGGGATTCTTTTTCGAAGAGATTTTAATTCGTCAACTTGGACCTAATTTATTTTCATTGGACCTATACAACTTTTTTCTTTTTTCCAAAATGTGTTGAAATACTCTAGATTAAAAATTAACTGAAAATCTTAATAATTGTCACAGTACATACATCAGTATGCTTTACCAATTACCAGCGCCGGTGAACACAAAGTCTAAAGTCGTCAGGTTCACGATTGACTTGATTGCCCTTGACAGAGAGAAGGTTAAGGTTTGAATCTCAGCCTTATGCTTAGGAGGAGGGTAAAGAGTTGTACCACATGTGATTTATCACTGTTGTTTTCACTTATCCTTTCTCCTGTCAAAAAATATTCATTTTCCATGGCCCTTAATAACATAAGCCATTAATAATATTATTGTATTGGATGTAACGCTTAGAAAATAAATATAAAAACAGTACGCCATGGGGCCCGATACCTTAAAACTCAGTTGGTAGTGTGTCTGCGTATTGAGGGGTCCCGGGCTCGATTCCCAGTGAGCCTGAAAAATTTAAATTTGGGGCTTCCCCTTCTCCCAGTGATGAATTAATTGCTAGGAAACTTGGTGTATCTCTTCTAATGTTAGGTTAGTTTTTAAGTTTTGTGATGATATAATAAGTATTTTTCAAGCACAATTTAAAAAAATCACGATAAATAACCCAATTTATTTTATTTATGCCTCCGTGCATCGGTTTGTTAAACACTGCTTTATAGAACTTGTTGCTAAGGTGCAGTATTTTGGAGTGTTTGTGTGTGCACAGAGAGGAGAAACGCACCGGTGGCCTTGAAATCCGCCAATTGCACTGGTCGTGCACCCTAAAACTCCCCTCCCCCTCTATGTTCTTTTTTGTTTCTTTGATCCTTTCATCTCCCCCTCTTCTACTTGCTACTACCGAACTTGCAAGAACTAAGCTTGGCTCACAATCTGAAATTTAAGACGTATGAGTATAACGCTCACACGTAACAAATCCTTTAAATTGAAACTAAACGATAAGTAGGCTACAGGTCATCAGAAATTACGGTAGCAAGGGTCTCAATCGGCTAGTAGATGAACTATTAAATTCAAGGAGCGCCGTGGTGCCAATTTAAAGGGGAAACTATTCATATTGCTGTATTTCTTATGTTTATGGCACTATAAAACTGCAAAACCACTAAAATAATATTTTGTTAGGCGGCCCTGCTAATTAATATTAAAACATTATAAATACAAATTATTCATGTTAATACATTATCTTTTATTGAAGTTATTAAAATAAATAGACAATATTAGAAATAAGCAAGACCAAACAAAATTCTTGCTAAGATAAACAACCTTCTGATTGTTTGAAATGATTAGTGGGCCATTTCACCACCAGTGGAATATTCTCACTATTAATTGAAACGGGTTGTTAGTTAAAAGAAAATCAGAAAAATTGACTTTTCACAAGTATATTAGGATCCTGGTATACAGAATTGTTAGAAAATACATACCTATATTTTGCTCCATATATTGATACTGTATTCTATCAATAGGGACATCTGCATATAATATAATTTGACGTAAAAATATTTGAAAATTGATTGGGAACGGTTGGACTTATTGATCGAATCGTGAACCTTTAGGTCAGTGGGCAAACTTTCGAATTACTTAGCTCCTGCGTTGATCTTAAGGACGCACTTCATCAGATAAGACCTTTTTTTCACCGTCTCTTACGTCCGATCCAGAAATATTAAATTACAACAATGGGGTAGGAAGGAATGAGGACGGTAGAGAAAATTCACCCAAATTTGCGTGGATAAAAAGTGGAAAACAAACCTTATATTAAAAACACCCTGTTGAAATTTGAATCCCAACCTTTTGGTTTCCAGTAAACCGGACAAAATGAGATTGGCACTTAAACCCTTTTTTTAAAATTATTTGTTTGTATTGATTCCTCCTGCTAATTTTTGTATTTATTTTTTGCACCGCGTCTTATTACCAGTCCAGGCTTTCAAAATATTTACACTATTGGAGTAGGGATGAAAAATATAGAATTTAGAGGAAATGTAACCTCATTTGCTTCGAGAGAGAGTTAGCCATTTAGTAAAATACACGCTCAAGATACTCGTTTCGATATTTGAAACCCGATATCCTCATAACACCTTACCAGATGAGGTTTACGTTTTTTAACCCGCATGCCTGCCAATGCGGGTGTTTTGTTAATCAATCAGTAAATAAATAAAACTGTGTGCTGGTTCTATTAGGCGTCTTGTCTCGGTTTAGATAGTTTGTAAATCGTGTGCTGATATGATTTGCATGTTTTAGATAGTTTGTAAATTGTGTGCTGATATGATCTGCGTGTTTGTTCAGATAGTTTGTAAATCGTGTGCAGATATGATCTGCGTGTTTGGAAAGCTACCCCAATGAAAAAAATAACATGCACATCCGTTCCGTCCTTAGTGCAGTTGACGAAAAACTCAACACGAAAAGCAAGCAGTATAACTTCTTTATCTCTTTTTATTTATTCGTGTTCTAAGAAACTGGTTTCAAAGGAGGACTACACAAAAGAATTGCCACATCTTTCGCCCGGAGTTTGCGAAACATCAGATACACCGAATAATATACCCCTCCTTTCCCCCCTTGTTTCTCCTTTTCCATCTCAATAGATTTATCATTAGATTGTAGTTTTTTTTCCTTCGCCCCATTCTCCCCTAACCACCTTCTTTTCCTTGATTTGTTTTTCTCATCCGCGAAAGATAAAAAAAATGGACAAACGAAAAAGATTTTTTCCCCACCGTGTCTTAACACCCGACCAGGCTATTCACATTCAATTAATCTAACATCCAAGGACGAGTAAGGAAGAATAGATATGAAATGTGCCCGCATTTGCATGTAAAGGAAATGGTGAATGATTTAGGAAAAACCATCCGGCCGGGACTCAACCCCCGACCTTCTCGTCGGTAGCAAACCAGACCAAATGAACCTGACATGTACTTAAATAATTCAACACATTATCGTACAACACTACGTATTTTTGTTGCAAGAAGTAGTTTTTTTTAATAATAATAAAATAGCGAAAACAAACTTGTACAAATTGTAAATAGCATCGCCATTACCATCTGGAATCGAACCAACGTTCCTGAGATTTGTGAACAACTATACCCCATCTATGGTAGCATCATGACGCAGTATAAACATTGTGTAACTTGTCTTGTTTTGTGCCAACGGCGCATCGTAATAATGTTTAATTTCAAGTCATTTTAAAGAAGGAACCAGTTTCCTTAGTTGTTAGTTGTAACTCCTTCCGGACGAGTGCCGATTTTATAAATCTATTGTAATTGGTCTAACTCAAACTAAAACTCTCCACCTCTTTTTTTTACCCATTTGAAAAAACAACTTAAACGAAAGTCGAAATCGATTCGTGAACTTTACAAACAATATAATGGCAAACTTGACCTTGTATCGTCACGTGACGTGACAGCCAGGATTCGACACGGCACGGTTCTTCCATCTCTCCACCCAGCTGAGAGAGATTTCTGGTTCCGTCGGTCCGTGTCGTTGTTGGCTTCGGCTCTTCTCGGTCCTACGATCGGAGTAGTTCGTTACTGCGCGAGGAAATTATTTGATTGTGTGGTTGCTGCGAGGAACCTATTCGGTTTTTTCGCTGTACACACGTTCTCAAGGTCCGCGTTGATTACGTTCGGTGTGACGTTTAATTTTTTGGTTGTGTGTTGAATATGTTTTGATGTTTGTGATTTAGAAATAATATTTTGTTCTGACAGCAGATAACAAGGAATAAAGTTCTTCGATTGTTGCAATATGCGCGCGGATGTAAAGTTCGCAGTGTTTGTTATGACGTTTGGATTGGCTGACTTTCGATGTCATATCATATTTACAAAATTATCGTGTCGTGTATGAGAATTTGACCCTCTGTGAATTGTGACTCGTTGACTAAAGGTTCCATGCTGTTCTCGTGGGGAGGCGTAGAAATGTTGCGCAGGTAAAAATATTATTTTCATTGTTGCATATTTTATAATAATCATAAACATCAGTTACATTTGTTTTACCAAAATACCTTTTTTCAAGGGATAGAGGTGGAGGTCAGTTGATAGCAGAAATTTATGTTTTTTTTTACAATATTCTCTATTTTGATTT
Source organism: Timema poppense (assembly GCA_902141375.1). NCBI lineage: Eukaryota > Metazoa > Arthropoda > Insecta > Phasmatodea > Timematidae > Timema > Timema poppense. The sequence continues at coordinate 17,879 of CABFOV010006885.1, read as the reverse complement.
AAATGAAGGTTAATAAGGAAAAGAGTAAAGTCTATTTTAAGTTGACTCGCAATACATTTTCTCTTTTATTTTACGTAAAAAAGCAATTACAACCAGTGCTATATCTATATTCGCCTCACAATTATGCGAGTAGCAATTGGCAATTGAGTTAAAACTGTCAGAAAAGTAAAATAATACCGTGAATCGGCTTTAAACGCTTGTACATTGACATTTACCATGTATCAAGTTTATTTAAAAAATATATATATATATATATATTTCAATTTTTTTATAATCTCCTTGTTTTGAATTTATGCCCGGAAAACTTCATTTAAGACTCTTTGGTTGCTGATTAAGTATGTTATCACTTTCTATGAATTGTGCTGTCTGGTGTCTTCTAGCGACTTACCCTAATTGATTTTTAGAGCACAATAAAACCAGATACCACATCTTTAATGGACCATTTTGGGGAGGGGAACAAGCTCACTGTCTCAATAGAAGAAATCGAGCTAGCGGGATTAAAACTAGACATAATTCATCAAAATAATAAAAGGGATCTGTTAACTTTGTACATTTCAATGAACTATGTCGTAGTGTTTAAGAAAAGACCAATAAATGTAGTAACTTGGTTCTCTCTTCCATTGGTGTGTGAGAGAGAATTAATTGGAGTTATTTAACAAGCACGGTATATCATAGCCCGACAAACCTGCAAAACCAATGACTTGTGACGGTACATTTAAGATGGGAGTGTAGGAAACGAGAGAAAAGATAATTGGTTTTGCATGGAAAAACTTTTTTTTTAATCTTAAACAAATTGCTCTAGTAGAAACACAGAGTTTAATTTTCTTCGCATGATGATATCAACAATTATTATTGAATATGTGTCCTGAACATATCACCACCATAAGATAAGAAACTTCTTAAATGAAGAGGAAAAATTGTCATTAAATTCCAAGACACCCTTGATAAATATTCAAGAACTGTTAATGTCACCAAGTGAAGAAAATTAAACTCTTATGTTTATACTGAAGCAATATTTGATTTATTTTGGCCTAAAGAAAAATGTTTTGCTATACAAACTGTAATATCTTTCTCTTGCGTTCCCTCCCACCTTAATATAACATACACACCCAGCCCTCGCACCTCTATATTAACTAATTGTATGGCCGTACGAGCCCGGTATCAAACCAGGGTCTTCTATACTTGTGTTCGATCATTCGTGCTCAGGGTACGGTTTCGTAGCTGTTATTAATTTCCTGTGGGGAAGTGGACGAATAATGGCCAAGTTACGTAATGCGGCGTAGAGTTTTTCGTGAATGCGCATGCGCCTACCTATGATGAAGGCTGTAGAGTGTATTTCAAGCATCTCACATAATGAGTGATGACTAAGGTGTAGAGTTTTTGGTTCTTGAGGGAGGGCACAGCTGTTGTTGGACAGCGAACTAACTGTGGTTTGTCAAGGTGGAGTGAGGAAAGGAATACAACTGCGCAAAAACCTGCCTAGCGACGCATACGGGGGGAGGAAACTTCCCGCCGACTCCGAGCTGCGCGCGGCGGGTGTGTTTCGTATCGAGCGGGGCGGTGTCCTGGGTTCGTGTTAGGGTCGACGCCACCAGTTTCGTATTGCGTGTTATTGCCCCCCAACTAGATGAACTTTCCGGTAAATTTTCCACAGAGACGGTTTGCGGCACACTAAGTAGGTTAATAGGCTAGGCTATCACCGCATCATACTACCTTTTCAGGTTGTACGCATATGAATTACTCTAATGAGGTAAAAATGAGGAAGGAGGTATTTTAGAGGTGCATTTGCTTGTAAGGATAGTGGGAAACCATTTCAGGAAAAAAAACACCCTCAGTAGTCCCGACCGGGATTCGAACCCCTATCTACCCGTCGTCAGGAGGCCAGTCTAACACAAGAGTGACGCCTTAAGACTAATCGGCAACTGAAGGGGGTTAAGTGAGAGGGAGGATGTAAGGAACGCGATAAAAGGTCATATTTTTGCAGTTCTTATAGCAAAACATGTTTTGGTCAAAATAAATCAAATATCACTTCATTAAAACCTTAGAGAGCAATTTTCTTCACGTGTTTATATCAACGGTTCTTGGATATCTATCTGTCAAGGGTGTCCTGGAATTTAATTGACATATTTTCTCTTTATTTAAAATGTTTCTCATCTAATGCCTCTCTGCTCATACCACACATTCAACAACGGTTGATATCACCATGTGAAGAAAATTAAACTCCTTTGTTTCTACTGAAGCAATATTTTATTAATTTTGGTCACAAAAATGTTTTGCTATAACAATTTCAAAATCACTGGCTTTTTCTCGCTTGCCTTACATCCCCACCTTAATAGAGGCGGAACCCAGATATTCTTGCATAGACACATCTAAAGCCATCAAATAGTGTGTTTGGGGACGATTGTGGGCAATACTAACCCCGAGCAAATAGTGGCAATTAAGAGAGTAAATGTTTTCAAGAAAGTTTAAATTTCATCCTAGAGGAAGAGAGTGTATACGTTAAGCGGTAGATTATAATATTATTAACATATCCGGTTTATATCAGACCTGACGTTGGTGACCATTCAAACAACAAGCTTGGGAATCTATACAGGAGTGTGAGAAGATAATTGGAATAGCGTTTATTTCCTTAATGTGACTCATATGATAACATTTCTGTTGTTAACGTCTTCTGATAAATCAAACTTTGTTTATCAATTGGATTTATTCCATTTAAATAAGCCAAGTTGAAAATTCTCCGTCTCATTTCTTTATCCCCGACCCCAATTAAAGGGGAAACGAGGACAAAAAAACTCCCGTAATTTCACTTTAATCTTTGTTTTTTCCACGTCTCACTAATCGTCGGGTCTATACACTATTTAGGCATAGGCCTATGTGAGTAAGTTAAAGCTAAGAAGTGTAATGTACCTGCATTTGCTTGAGGGGAAAAACACTTATAACATACGGCCCAGTATTCGAAAACCAACCTCCCCGTCACCTGCAGACAGAGGTTTTTTCGACACTGGCTTTGAGGAATGAACGTTGACAAGTTTATAAAACTCTAAAATTGAATAAGAATAGACTACATTTTAATGTTTAAAAAAAAGTAAAATTAATTTTATTAAAGCCTTATTTTTAAAAACGTGATTGGCAAATCTACAACAGTCACCTTCTTTACTTTTCCATTCTTCTTGTGTCATCCGATGTCCCTTATTGTGTTTTAGGAGAGGTGACGACCCATATTCGAGCCATTGCAACATGATTTGTTCTCGCTTCTCTCTCTCTTTCTCTCTCTGCCCCTCCTCCCTCACTTACCGGCCGCTGCGTCGTCATAGGTTTGCTTGGAATTATCCTCGTGTCCAAACTGTCGGGTCGTTTCACTATAGGCATAGACATCAAATGGAAACCATTGATAATTGATATAACTACCGATACTCTAACATTCAGTGGCTGTATGGTCTAAGCAGGCTTCACTCTCACAATAGACTGGATTGTCGCTATATATATATATATATATATATACACACATATACATATGTCGATATTAGGTATCCTCAAGGTCCGACCGACAGCAAAAACAACTTGTAGTTCAAGAGGTAAACTACCAGAAATAACTGCTAGCACATGTTCTATCAAATGAGAGTTATAATTTTTTTGCCCCGACCCCCTCAATTTAGAGAAAAGAAGTAAGCCTACATTTAGGTAGATAGACAAGAGCCAATAAGATACGATACGGATAGGTTTACAAGTTACGACAACTTAAAAAAAAACGCGTCAATACGGACAAAAGTGCATTCTAATTTATGGTACAATTCGATCGAATTAACCAAGTTTGAATCGTGGAGGTTTTTAAATGACCTTGACGGTATTGTTAAGTTTTTTTAATATCTTTTAATTATTAACTTATCTGTAAATAATTTAGCCTAGTTATGTTTCATCTAACTAACTTTCTAGCCTAGGTGGGATGAAAGGGGATGCTAGAAAAAGCCACGGTTTTTGAAGTTTTTATAGCAAAGCCTTTTGGTCAAAATAAATATATATATATATATATATATATATATATGTCTATATTAGGTACGGGTAGTAAGTTAAGATACAGTACTAAATATATATATAGTACTGTATCTTAACTTACTACCCGTACGGGATGTACGCCAATTGTATCAACTGCATTAATAGTTTTGGTAAAGTCGAATAGCTTTATCAATGACTTTTTAGACCATACTTTACCAAATAAAGGCAGAGTAGCCAATATTGACAGACTCCCCTTAGTTATTCTACAACTCTCTACTATTATTATTTTGCACCCGCCCAGGCAATCTGCATATTTTGCAATAATGCGAGTAAGGATGAGGAAGGTATCGTTTATAGCAGGGTTATTCAAACCGGGGTTCTCGAAGATATTTTAGGGGGTAGATAAAAATTTAAATATAGGGTATATATATCATTTAATAATAAACAATAAATAATCAGCGCCAGATTTAACGTTAGCCACAAGAGATCCGGACGTAAGGACATGATTGTGATCTGGGAACGTCTATTTTATTTTATATGTAGATTATAGAATATGTCTCACTTGCATTATGCTCCAACAACTTTGGGCATACAAAGTTGAAGAAAAATGATAGCTGAAAGTACGTGAAAAAAAAAAAGATTGGATACCACTGATTTAGAGAATAATATGTATCGGAATTCATGTCAAAGTAGAATGGGAAACAATTTATTCAAAACCACCCTGCCAGGATTCGATCCTCAACGTCCTTCTTTCATTACCAGTAATCCACACTATTTTGAGAGTGATGCCTTAAACTGTGTGATCACTGATGTGGGAAGGGGGGGGACTCATTGTTGAAACCATATTTAGAATGTGACAGCTGTGTGACTCATGGTTAAAAGCATGACTCAACGAAAGTTACTTTATTAACTTTTTTTCCACCCGAATCAATGGCTACATGGACAAAGGCGTCATTCATTTATCATATAATTTGGTTTGTTGTGGATGGGTAATTAGGGTCGCGAATCCCGGTCATGTCTGTGTACTGCTGTGATGTTTTTCCTAAAATGATTCTCAATCTCACTTCACTCAAATGCGGGCTAATCTCAAGAGAACAAGCGCCACTGTCTCGCTTTGTCCGTCCACCGTCGCTGTTTTACTGGCTCATTCTCTCTCTCTCTCTCGTGGATGTGCAGGGTGTTTCTAAACTCTCCGCCCAAACCTAAACCAAAGTATTTGTGGGCAGAAAGGAATAGAAAAACCATTAAAAAGTTGTCCAGAAAAGACGTCTTGTTGAAGTTATGCGCAACAACGCCGTGAGTACGCAGCTCTAAGTACGTGGGTGTACAACAAATTACATATCAATAGGTGGACAAGTAAGTACCCGGCCGCGAACAACGTGTCCGAAGAGCGAGCGCGCGTCACTTCTCGCCGACGGATACTGCTGTGTCCAAGCCGACACATGATGCGCTCTCCTGGTAATATACAAATTGTTGTACACGTACGTGCTTACAGTAGCATACTCCTGGCGTTGTTTCGCCTAACTTCAACTTATATTTAGTAATACAACAAGGTGACTTTTCCGGACAGTTTTATTTACAATATTTTCTGTTTCTCTCCGCCTACAGAGGAAGTCGTTTAAACTTGAGCAGAGAGTTTAAAAACAACTTGTATGGATCCATAAATCACAAGTTTTGTATTTAAGGTGGGGGTTTTTATTTAAAAACTTTCGATTCAGTATAAACATATAACTTAATTTTCTTCACAGGGCGATGTCAACAGTTGTTGAATATCTGTCATGAGCATAGCGACATTAGATGAACAACTTTTTAAATGAAGAGAAAAAGTTGTCATTAAATTCCAGGACACCCTTGACATATATTCAATAAATGTTGAGGTCACCGTGTGAATAAAATTAAACTCTTATGTTTGTACTAAAGCAATAATTTTATTTATTTTGATATAAAACTGAAAGGAAAAAAAACTTTTCCCGCATTCCCTTCATTCCCACCTTAAGGGTGCTTGCTGCCTTCTCGAAGAAAATAATTCACTGCGGTGTTTTTTTTATTATTTCTCAGGAAACGTCGTTATTGAGCTAGTTAAAAGAATTAAATAAAAAGCACTTAAAATGTAAAGTTTTTAATCCTTTAAGGACATATTTGTTTCTTTTCGCTTCCATTTTGAAGTGAAACATTTAAAAAATATATAAAATCATTTCTTAAATAATGTATGATTTCTGGACGTCTGCAAAGCGTGTCGGTGCTCAGCCAGTAGCCCCTCCCCCTTCATCCCCCATCAGCAGGACTATTAGCCTCTCGCGTGTAATGTTAATGATTTTCTATAGGCCTACCTCAAATTTGGCTAATTTTTTTTTCACAAAGCGATTGTTTGAATAGTGAGATAACCTCTATTTTTGACCGCGACTGTACAAAAGTGTGACTCAACAATCCAGTCCAAATACACTTAATCTAAATGAAATTATTACACCCGTCAGGGAACCTGCAAGAAACAATGGTCATTGTTGTGATTTAATCAAAATCAATGGGCTGAAACAATGCTTAGTTAATTTACTGTGACCGCGATTGATAATTTTGAGTACGCTCAAAGCAATCGGCGTATTAAGGTGTGTGACTTCCCACTTTTAGTTAACTAATATATATATATTTGCGTATGTAATTTTGACCTTGAGAGACACCGTATATAGTTTTGTCGTCCTTTAGGGCCATTGCGCACTGTTGACTCGTCTCTGGGGACTTGTTTCCAATATCTCTATATTCCCATTTTTTTATTTTTAACGTCACGATTGGAGTATTCGCTACATAACAAATCTCAAATGGCCTTTCGAGATTCATTTTCTAATCTTCACATGACACATCTGGTTGCCACCAAATTTGTTCTGCGGAGTGAACAAGCGCATTTGAATCAAGTTACCTCATTGGCCGTCGCGACATATGTTCCTTCGAGCCTAGTGGTTGCCGAAGACCTGGTCGACAGTGGCCCTTAGCCGCTCTGTGGGAACAGAGCATTGCCCAGCGTATACTTTGTAGATTGAGATGACGTGATGATAGTGATTATGAAGGCGTGGAGTCAGGGAAATCTTAAACTTAACTTAACCCAAACCTACCAGACCGTGCATATTATAGGAACAGTTCCACTTCCGGGAAAAATACATATTGTGCCGCCGGGAACCAAACCCAGGACCTCTAGATCAGTAGCCAAGGGCGCTGATCACTAGACCAAGAGGCCGGTCTCCTAATCACCTACATTGCTGGCACGTGGATTTAATGTTCGGTCCATTCATTCCGATTTGACGGATGAATTTGGAGCTTGAATCCCGGTCGGATGTACTGAATCTGTTTTTTCCTAAATAGTTTATCATTTTCCCTCTGCGCAAATATTGGCATATTTCCTCTCAAAGATACCTTGATCACAATATATCCTATTAGCGTAACTAAATTTGGATATCCTAAACGCGATTAAATAAAAATATAATCACTCGAACTTAGGGCTGCTTACGCACCACACAAAGATTAGGCTTGTAATTATTTGACCCAATCCAGGTATAAACCGACATAGTGCGTACATCCAAGTTGTTTTTCCGTCGTCCGCTTCTTATTACCAGTCCGGACTTTCCGTAGATTACACTTAATGAAATAGGAAAAGTTGAATTTAGAGGGAAAGTAGCTTACCAACATTTGTGTCGAAGGAGATTAGGAGCTTATTTAGAGAAATCACCCATAGTAGTCTACACCTGGCTTAAACGCGAACCCTGACCCACGTCACTAGTAAACAAGATTATTGTGAACTTGATGCCTTTGTCCGCGGGTGCAACTATATTATTATTATTATTATTATTATTATTATTATCATCATCGTAAGGCATTTCCTAAATCTACTTTAATACATGCATACGTATAAAATATGTTGAACAGATGTCATATTTTTCAAACATTGCTAATCCCGATAAAATAATGATGTAGCAGCTAAAATTATCTGAACCACGATAGTAGCATGATGGCGCAATATTACACAGTGCAACTGTTACACCAACTATTATAGTACCAAGATTGCACAATCTACCACTATACAACGGTTACACAAACTATTATAGTACCAAGATTGCGCAATATACCACTATACAACGGTTACACCAACTATTGTAGTACCAAGATTGCACAATATACCACTATTCAACTGTTACACCAACTATTATAGTACCAAGATTGCACAATCTACCACTATACAACGGTTACACCAACTATTGTAGTACCAAGATTGCGCAATCTACCACTATACAACGGTTATACCAACTATTGTAGTACCAAGATTGCACAATATACCACTATTCAACTGTTACACCAACTATTATAGTACCAAGATTGCACAATCTACCACTATACAACGGTTACACCAACTATTGTAGTACCAAGATTGCGCAATCTACCACTATACAACGGTTATACCAACTATTGTAGTACCAAGATTGCACAATATACCACTATTCAACTGTTACACCAACTATTATAGTACCAAGATTGCACAATCTACCACTATACAACGGTTACACCAACTATTGTAGTACCAAGATTGCGCAATCTACCACTATACAACGGTTATACCAACTATTGTAGTACCAAGATTGCACAATCTACCACTATACAACTGTTACACCAACTATTATAGTACCAAGATTGCACAATCTACCACTATACAACGGTTACACAAACTATTATAGTACCAAGATTGCGCAATCTACCACTATACAACGGTTATACCAACTATTGTAGTACCAAGATTGCACAATCTACCACTATACAACGGTTACACCAACTACTATTATAGTACCAAGATTGCACAATCTACCACTATACAACGGTTACGCCAAGTATTGTAGTACCAAGATTGCGGAATCTACCACAGTTCAACGGTTACACGACCAACTATTATGGTACCATGATTGTCTAATCTAAAATTGGGACTACAGTTATTGCACATTAGGGTAAATGGAGGGCTATATTCTAAAACCCCTGTGTCTAAATAGATTTTTCAACGTCTGTCTAGGTGACGTCTTACCTGCACCACACTTAACCACTTGCCCAATCGTAAAACAGGCACATTTCAGTAAAAATTTTAGATAAATTCTATACATTGACTATATATAAAAGTTTTAGTTCGTTTAATGCTAATAGCAGTCGTGGCCGAGTGGTTAAGGCGTCTGACTAGAAATCAGATTCCCTCTGGGAGCGTAGGTTCGAATCCTACCGACTGCGAAGTTTTTTACTTTTTGTGATTTTTCACTAAAAAGGTTAGAGACAAACCGAGCTCTAATGGAATTCCGATTAAATTGTTTTTATAAGCCAAAGTATTAGTTTTTAATTTTGAAAATAAATTTTGTTTATATTTACTACGTTATAATTTTCAAACGTTAACATAATATTATACTATCATAATAACTGACTATTTATTAATATAGTACTTATTTTCTTGAGCCTCCTAGCTTAAAACATTCCATATAAAAATAAAATTCAACAAAACCGTATCTGAAGCTCTTTTATCCTTATGAAGATATTTAACCATGTTGGACATTTTACGAGACCCACCGGTAGTAAACGGCTCTTCTACAAATGATTTTTTATTGTATTTAAAATCATAAAAACCTATGTATTTCCTTGCATTGTTGGAAGTCACAATACTTACCAATTATTACTATTTTTTCATCTCAGGGACGTTATGCAGATGTTTTCAGGTAATAAAAACGATAGTTTACACAACTCTTTACGACTTTGATTGTTTTAAATTGCATCTTGATTAATCTGATTTATTTTTCCGATTTGATAAGACAAGTTAGCTCTGTGTTGCAAATAATTGGAAACAAATTATAGTAAGACTCTGTTGGGAATACAATAACAAAATTTACTAAAACTACTTCCATACGTAAAATCAAGCGATCTGCAACTGACAACATATAGACTGGGAGCTAGGAGGGTTTTCATTTGCAAAATATGAGGGACGCATTCTGTTTTTGGGGATATTTTTGGTATATTTTTGGGATGTTGCCAGACGATTTGTTGGTCGAATATATTTTTACAGCACATACCGTATGGTGCTAGAGCCGTGAATTAAGAACGAACTTTGTTCAAGTGTTTTATTAAAAAGAAGTGCTCACATGTCTTATAAAAATGTACTTTTATGGCTAACATCCTAATATAAAGAAGGTTTAAGTAATAAAACAATAATCTGTATAGTTAAAATATTAATTGGAGAAAAAAAAAAATAATCAATCCATTTACATAAACTCATACATAGTGTTTCAGATTTTCTACAAATGCACGATTTGGTACTACATGAAGTTTTACATCTACACGGTTTATTTAGTAAGGTCAGCTGGAACGGGTTTTTTGGCCATGAGCTTGAAATACAGGGCAGAATTTTCTTTAAGCTCGTATCCAAACTCTTCAAAATTTAAGGGTTCAAATAAAGGCAAGACTGCATTTTTCCAAATCTAAGTTTTCGCATAAGCTCTCAGACAATACAAATATGATGCATTAAAAGTGCAGAGTACTCGTCATAAGTTTACGCTAAAGCCAATTGCTTGAGAAATTGATCTGTATCATCTGCTGAAATGATTTGTTTGCATATAAGATATGAACATTCTTTTTCCAGCTGATTAGACTGTTTTGGAGTTATGCCATTTCCGTTTCCTAGCAAAGAAAGTGATAATTGAATAAATGGCAAATAAGCAAGATTCGAGGTTTTTTTTTATAACTTAAGTGACTAGTTGTATCACAACCGGTCAGTGCATGTAATGCTAGCAAGTTGATTCTAACTTTTCCAAGCAACATGCGACTTTTTTTCGCTGGACCTGAATGAAACCATAACTAAACCTTTTCAGTTCTAAGCCTCTTGAAGCTTTAGCCAAAAATTAACAGTATCTGGACTTTAAATCGAAAACTTTGTTAAAAAGTTAAATATATCATTTTTTAATTTATAACACTTCGTAGGGATGTCAAAACCCCTCAAATGTATAGTGTTTTATCATCTTCAATCTGTATATTTGTATTAACGTAGTTACATAAAAATATAACAAGGCTTAGTTTATTTTCGATATTTGTAAAAAGGTTTTTACAATATTTGGCACATTTTTGTAAAAGGCTCCAAAATAATGACTTTACTTGAATCTCTTCCCTAGGACAGCAATTCATTTTCAACAAACTTAATGGCTATGTCATCACATCTATCGAACATCACGTCTACTCTTGATACAGAGGCATTCGAAAGAAATAATATCGCTTCAACAAACTGCCCAAAAGTTAGAACAAGTTCCATTCCATCAACAATACAAGCTTTGTTGTTATTTTGAGCACTTATAATATCTTCTAGTTTAAATCGGGTTTACAAGAATGGTCTTTTATGATAAAAATAATTTTTGTCAAATATTTATTTTGGATATCCTATTAATTCATGGGTTGTTAAGTTACGCAAATCAAATCCACACAGGCCTGCTAAGAAAACTATATTCTACACTTCAACCATTTATTTATAGAGTCGTATAATGATTTATTAACTTTTCTGCCCTGCTTCGATTCAGGTGTTTAATTAAAATGAAGAAACTCCGTCTTTTTTATTGGTTCAAATACTCTTTTCTTTCTCGAAATCAATCGATTTTCTTCAAGTGGGCTTGTAGTTTGTTCTCCGTTATGTCTTACTAAAAGTAAACATTGTGTGTAAACGCTTGTCTCAGCAACTGAACCAGTATAAATATTTATAAGACCATTTTGTTCAAGATTGTTTTCGAATTGATTATACTGAGCCAAAAGAGCAATTAGGCATAGGATGTTTTCTTCCTCTTTATTAAGTCTTGTCTAGTTCCACTCATTGTGAAATGAAGCATCTGTATCACTATTAGCATCCAGCTCACAATCACAAAAATCCATAAAGCCTGATTGATCGAATTTTTAAAAGGAGACAAAAGCACCCACTTATGCATAGCGTCCTCACTTTGAATTATTCCAATCAAACCATCCGTCACAGCTGAAGAGCGTATTTGAGATTGTTCTATTACCAAATTTAACTCCACATAGTTAAATACTCCAGCTGTGCGTTTCACAGAAAGCATATCTCGTTTAAATTAATCAATAATTTCAGCTGGCCTCCCAGCAGCGCTTTGGATATTCATAAAAGTGTTCGACTTTGGTCCTTGCACTAAATCTTCAGAAGTGTCACAAAATAAACATTATCATCCATCACTGCGTTTTCTTTTTCGGATAACAGCCTCTACATACATTTTACTAAAATAAAGCAATGAAATACAACAATTAGTGCACGTTGTCTGGGTAGTAACACTATAAAGCGACTGAAAAGCGTTTGCCCTTTGACGCCCCACAAAATGTAGCTTGTGCGCGCAGGGAGGGGTATGGGCATGCAGGGAGGGCAAACTGACCACTTACCCAGATGACAACATGAATTTCCATTGAAACTATCATCCCAGGTGGACAAATCTGAAAAAGAACTGCGTCCCTTATATTTTGAAAACGAAATACCTCCTAGTACCTGCACTAGTAATAAAAAATTAATTTGAAGTAGTTTCTTCCCTCGCTTGCCTTCTCTTTTCCCAACCTTTAATGTAACGTTATCTTGGGCACTTATGGTTGGAATTACATTATTGTAACTACGTTTAGTAAGCCTCTCTAATTAGTAAAACTTTGGGTTTAATCATGAGGAGGGCAGCATTCTACCTTAACTTTCCACCTCCCCCATACAGGCACACGTACGCGTGTCTGATTACGAACGAAATAAAGGTTTTTGAAAGGGTCAATTTTCAAAAATTCCTTAAACAATTTTTTATAGTTTTAAAATGCAATTTTTACCGCGTCTCAATATTTTTTCATGGAATACTCATAATATAATGCATGCTACCGACAAAGATTTGCGTAATTAATAATATTAATTACTCAAATCTTAGTCGGTAGCATGTATTATGTTAAGTGCCCAGGCTTTATTTCCCGGCATGGCTGAAAAAAATATCATTTGTGAAATGTGGCTTTCCCCTTTGACCTTGATGAATTAACGGCTTGTTGTGTTTGTTTTCGATTTAAGTTAGCTTATAAGTCGTGTGCTGATATAATTAATAGGTTCATCAAGTGCACATAAAAACCCCTACCCCTAAAAAAAACCGCTTAACATGTTATGGTGACCGCAAGAAAATAACTGCTCGCATTTCTTATTGTCCTTTCTACCGCGTAAAGGATGGAATTAAACCACCGAGTAGTGTAGAATAGGAGGGGGCTACATGTCAAGGTCGCCTTGTTCCTTTTCATCCCGAGGCTACAATATCACTGACGGTCATAAATGGACGTATGAAATTTTAAAAACGGAGACTACGGCCAACGTTACGAGGAGAGTTTCAGAACGGACATTAAAACCATATGAATCATCAAAACGTATTTATTCCGCTCAGCGCCTAGCAATATAGTTAGTTCGGGATACATAAATGAAAACTATTGGAAAGAATAGCCCGAAACTAGGAGCACCGTTGTTCCGTTGATTAACATCACTTCTAACTTGATCTGGGACTGTCGCTATGCACATAACAGATATTAAAGATTTGTTGATATCAACATGCGAAGAAAATTAAACTATATGTTTGTACAGAAACAATATTTTATTTATTCTGGCCCAAAAACATGTTTTTATAAAAATTGCAAAAAAACTGGCCTTTTCTCGCTTTTCCTACATTCCCACCTTAAAGCAAATTTCTAAACCAACACAATTATTGTAAAGGTGACCTGGTGGTCTAGGGGTAAGGTGTCAGACTTCTATGCTGGCGGCCGGGGTTCAATCCTCGGTCCAGGCAAAGATGTATCTGATTACCAAACCCTTCCTTCACCTCTGACAAGACATCTTGTGAATGTGTGGAATGCCAGACCTCCACCGTGGTTCGGATTCCACGTTAAACTGTAGGTCCTCCATTTCATCTCACAATCACCCTACCATTACACATTAGCGTAAGTGCGTATAACCCGAACGGGTAGTAAGACGTTGTTCTAATAATAATAATAATAATAATAATAATAATAATAATAATAATAATAATAATAATAATAATAATTATTATTATTATTATTATTATTGTAAAACTACTTTTAGGGCATCTTGTGTTACAAATTATTGTCCTGCCATGTTCTGCGTCTCTAAACCCTCCTAGGCTATCTACATAAATTACACCAATCGAGTAGGTATGTGTAAGAGATAAATTGTCAATATTGCCCCATTTTTGTGGAAAGACAATGAGAAACCATTTTGGAAAAAATACACCCTCACTACATCGACTGGTATTCGAACTTAACATCCCATAAACGATAACAAAATATACTACTAGTGATTGTCTAGCAATTTAGAACAATTTGTTCTTATCTTTGTAAAAATTACAAGCTCTTGTTTTAAGTAGATTGAATAGCGACGTCATAATCGATACTTTTTTTTTTTATTGGTACCACGTCTTACTACCTATTTGGGTTACACGTCTATGTACCAATTACTCTAACGGTTTTAGGTATGAGCAAGGTTATATTTAGAGGAAGTGTAGGCCTACCCGCATTTGCGTAGTCGGAGAGTGGAAACTATTTTGGAAAAACCACCCTCATTACTACCGACTGAGATTTAAATCGGCAGTCTAGTCTACTGCTAGAGTAACGCCTTAGACCACGCGACCACCAGAGCGGGTGTTGATAATGTTGCTGAAATGACATCAGGATTAATGTACTAATAATACAAAATATATAAATACTTCACCTCATCATTTCAGCTTAGGACCACACTGAAACATGCCTTCAGGGCTATTAATGTATGTTTAGAGCCTCAGTAGTTGTAGTTATTATTATTATTATTATTATTATTAGCACCGCGTCTTACTACCCGTTCGGGTTATACGCACTTACGCTAATGTGTAATGGTAGGGTGATTGTGAGATGAAATGAAGGACCTACAGTTTAACGTGGAATCCGAACCACGGTGAAGGCCTGGCATTCCTCACATTCACAAGATGTCTTGTCAGAGGTGAAGGAAGGGTTTAGTAATCAGATAAATCTTTGCCGGGACCAAGGATTGAACCCTGGCCGCCAGCATAGAAGTCTGACACCTTACCCCTAGACCGCCAGGTCACCTAGTTGTAGTTCTAGGGCGGTTGGAACCTGATAGGTCCACCCAAGTACAGAGGAGATGGGAAAACCACAGCTATAATTCACATTTAATAAAACCACTCACATTGTATCCTGCTGTCACATCCTTTTACGATCCTGACGTATTATACAGGATAACACAGATATTGGTAACATAATTTAACAAAACACCACCAAAGTTTATAATATATTTCTCAAAACAATATTTTCATTAGCTTACATTTGAGTCGGACGCTAGTTGAATTTGTGATGATCGGTTCTATTGACGTCACGTGACTCACACCTGCGTATGCTAACGTGCTAGGAAGGGTCGTTGCGCGTGAGCCGCACGTGGCATACGTGGCTAGGTTGCCAAGGTGACCGCGTCATTTGGAAGGAAGGAGACACAAAACCCACTTTGACATCGGCTCTTCCGCTCTTTTCACACACTCCCACGTTTTTAAAAGGAGTATATAACTTGCACTTACTGAACAAACTATATAAATATATCAGAGCACGACTTATAAACTAACTTAACTCTAAAACCTCAACGGTGACCACGTGGGATTAACGTCAGGCTCATCTTGCTGGCTTGACTCTCGGCCTGATGTAGCCCACTGAGTTTTTTTCTTCCTGGTCCTTTCCCAGCCTCCCTCCACCTAAATAAGAGTACATTTTCTCTAAATTCAATCTTCTTCATCCCAACCCTAGTAGTATAACTAACCGCGTATAACCCGGATGGGGGAATAGATGCACTGCTCAGTTCCCGACTGTCGATTCTTCACTTTGAAAGAGGAACTGCTACATTTCTTGGCCGTGCCGGAAATCGAACTAGGTATCTCTAAGCTTAGCAGGTGTACGTGCTACTAACGGGGCTAAGGTTTGCACATACACATACACATACATATATACTAGTTCACTTACCCTATTTATTTATTTTTGCATTGTGTCTTAGGTAGTACCCGTCCGGGCCATATTAACTTTAATTAAATGATAATGAGTTGGGTGAGTAAGGTAGAATTTAGATGAAATATGTACCCGCATTTATAAGGAGAAAGAGTTGTATAAACTGTCTAGGAAAAATACCTTGGTACAACCGACTGGATTAACGAACCCATGACCTTTCCCGTCACCAGACACGACTAGCTTTCTCTGTGCACGATTTACATGGGCGAAATTTCCAGTACAAGTCACCTATTACCGAAAACAACTTTTTCTGTTTCAAAGGGTCACGAAACGTCGACATAAAAATATCGAGCTAGATTTTTTGGACGATCACAATACTTCTCTATCCGAGGGGTCGAGAGAAAGTAAAACAGTTTTATGGAAGTGGTTTGAATTAAATATATTCACAATTGAATTAAAAATACCCCGTATTATTTTTTTTTAAATATACATTATTTTCTTACTTACTCTATTGCATTAATAGATCGACATTATTTTTTAGCACCATGTCTTACTGCCTGTACAGGCTATACGCAATAAGCATATGTACTAATCACACTAGTGAATCAGGGATGAACCAGTTTGAATTTAGAGGAAGCGTACCCGCTGTACACGCATTAGCTTGGAGGGAGAGTGCAAAACCATTTGGTTAAAAACCTCATTATACCTGACCTGGATTCAAACCCTTCCATTTGAAGTCTAGTCTCTCATGAGAGTAATGCCTTTGAACATTCGGCCACCGAAGCAGGTAACTCGAAAGTTAATTGCCGCACTTATAAAAGTACGCCACCTATCCTTATTTTGAAAGTTCATACAGTCCAATGGAGGTGATACTAGGGGTTCGGGGTGGGAGGGATGGAGCATTGCCCACCTGGAAAGAGTTTCTATCATCCTGTAATGAATTTGCACCCCACCTCCCACCCCACGTGCAAATTTGTTTCCAATCCCGTGATATCAAATTCGAAGCTGAAAGATATCCTTAAATCTAACTCCAAATAACTTTTAGATGCATTCACTTTTCAAAAATTGTATAAAAAATATCACTTCAAATAGCTTCTTGAGGCATGTCAGAAAATAATAAGGCAGGGAACACTCTAAATAGCAATATAAAAAAATGTCTAGGGGAGGACTAGTCTACACCTAATTTAATTGCTGAGGGAACTGCATGCTTACTATTCAGCAACAGCGTTGTCATTCTTTTGTTTTCCGTGATCAGTCTTCCTTCGAATGTATATCAAATTTGGCAATGCTGGGGGGTCGTAGTTGCCAGTAATTGGGGCTTCTTTCTCCAGCACAGTTAAAGCTACAGTAGTCTGAGTCTCGTGTTCCTAATAGCTAGTTCAAAAACATTAACTAAATAATCACTCATATTTTATTAGTACTCTGTGTAGAAAAATATGTGTTATTGATCACGTTAAGATTTTGAATGTATGTGTTGGTTGTGTGTGTGGTTTTTTTCCGTTAAGGTTGTGAAATTATCGTTTTATGGGCATATTAATATATTTATTTGAATAATAGTGTGTTGTTAACAGTTAAAATATTCCGTAACACAAATTATGTAATCTCCGGCTTGTTACAAACAATTACACTCCAAGAGGAAAATATTAAGTAGTAAAGAAAGGGCAATGGTGTTAAGAGTTGTAACAATACGGTTTAAATGCGCCGCGCTTTGGGCGTCAATTGTAATAATACGTGATCAATCACCCTACTTTGGGTGTCAATCGATTCACCGCGGATTAATTCCCTGTTATTGTTGTGATGTTTATATAGGTTGTATAAAGCTCCGTGATCGAGCGCCTATCATC
>CABFOV010006884.1:16458-31830 GCA_902141375.1 Timema poppense | reverse complement strand
AATTAATCTGCGGTGAATCAATTCACACCCAAAGTAGGGTGATTGATCACATATTATTACAATTGACGCCCAAAGCGCGGCGAATTTATTCCGTATTGTTACAATTGGCACCCAAAGCGCGGCGAATTTTTATTCCGTATCGTTACAATACTATTGATTGCACTGGCAGTACTATTTAGGAAATGTCCGGCAATAGTATTAATTGGTTCTAGATTCCTGGCAAATCGCCACTGACTAGGTTTAAAAGATTTGTTTCCAGGAACAAATTACATTGTGATATCTACCTCTATTAGGAGTAAGCTCTCGCTAGCTAACAAATGTTAACTACCGCCCATGTAGCTCATTAAACTAGGACTAAGATTATGCGATTTTGTTCTTCATATTTAAAGTTACGTGTTGTAGTAAGCCGACTGGCATCAATGATAAATAAGTTATTCTTTTGATCGCAGTTACTATGTACTAATAACATTGTGTCATTCATTACCTATTGTCCTATTAGGAGTATTAATTGTCCTGTTTTGACGAGTTGCATGATTTAGTGTTTAAAACTATGACCTAAGTGTGCAGGTTATAGGGTGTTCCAAGGTGCTTCACACCAGACTCATCTTAGGCGAGTTATTGATATAACTAAATACATACACATATATATATATATATATATATATATTTATTTATACATATTTTCTAATCTCAAACAATGGACGATTTAAATAATTACAACATATAGTACTTTGTACTTTATTATCTCTTATTTATTTATTAATAAAATAACTTTGTTTAACATTTATATTATTCCTGTACTGTATTTATATCCTATAATGTAATAAACAGTAGGGTAGAAGGGTGCACTACTCGAGAATTATTTGTTTTATTTTGACCAAAAATAGTTCTGATATAAAAACTTCAAAACCTCTGACCTTTTCTCGCGTCCCCTTCATCCCCACCTTAAGTAACAACTTGTGTGCATAATTGTCATGCTAAGTTTAACACATTAAGAACAACCTATTTCTTCTAGCGTTTTAGGCAGCTCTGCTAAATCGCTGGTAGTAGCACTGTAAATAATCTCCCTTAGTTTTTACTTTTCTGATTTCTGTAATAACAGGTATTTTAAGAAAAATATACTTGCAATTCTATTAATATATAAATTATATTTAATATATCTATAACGGAGAGAGATTGATAGATATCTCCGGTCAGGCAGGACTATATGGAAAAGTATACAGTTTCTCTATGACAGGACCGTGGCGGGAATTGTTTTTTTAAGGTGTTCAAACTCTTTTAAAAATTGTATTAATAATGTGTTTTTGTATTCCTCCACAATGAATATTATATAATTTAAGTCTTATACTATTCATAGAATCTACAATGCAATAATGAAAAAACCTTAAATTTATTCTAAGAGGGATCTATATTAAAATATCCTTGCATCTCATTTAGGGACTTTACCACGAGCCACTGCAAGCTAAGGTCATTCAACAAACAAGGTTATCTATGAATGAGTAGACTTTAACATTTTAGCAGGGAATTTTAACATGTCTGAAGAGTGAATAAAGGTAGAAGGGGAGCGGGGGAAGACTGACAAGGGAAGTAAGCTGGCGTGTGGGATGTCAAGTTCCTCCACGGAGATAATTAGTCCGATAGCAATAATCAAGTTTCTCCATTGAGATATTAATCCAATATCAATGATCCATTTCCTCCATGACACCTCAAGGAAGTGATAAAAGTAGTCCGAGTCTAATAATTTAGTTTCACCACTTTTATGAGGTGAAAGGGAGAGGATTAACCCCAACTCTGTTGAATGCAGGTCCACGAGAACAGGAGCAGCTTCACACAGGAAATTACAAAATTAATCAACGTATGAAAGGTTAGGTTACGCTAGGTTGGGTGAGAACCATAAATATAATATATGTATGTATTATGTAGAAATTACGTAATGTTTTAAAGCTAGGTTTGTATCACAAAAAATATTTTAACACCATTTTCCGAATTGGTTTTCCTATCATGAACCAAGTATTCATTAACGCCTGAGAGGTTAGGTTTTTTAGGTTGGGTAGGAATCATAATCATAATCATATGCATATAAATTATGGAAGGATTGAAAGTTAGGTTTGTACTAGGCTATTACACTCGGACTACTTATAATAGAATCCTTGAGGTGACGTAGAGGAACTGGATTCCCCTCATAATACCAGTGGAAGACCTCGCAATTTGAGGAATCTTGAACTAAGTTATTTCTCGATCGTAGCGAGGTTATGTTTTAACTTTGAACATTTGGAATTTTATATGTCTGTTCGTGCAAAAGTTTACCCCGCGATAGCTGTCAAATATATAGGGAAATTTCAACGAAATTTGGCAGGAACATTCTATACACATGGTTTTCCTATCTGGATAGAAATTTCAAGATGGCTGCCCCTAAAAAGTCTGTATGTCTGTTTTTTCCGTGATAACAGCCAAATGCGTGGACCAATTTAAACGAATTTGGCAAGGATATTTTTTGAACCTATACCGAACGTGTGTACGTTGTTTTTGAATCTGGTAATACGTTTCAATATGGTTACAGATCAAAATATTTTCTTTTAATAGTTCATTTTATGTAATTTTAATTTAAAACTATAAGCAATTAACAGAGTACCTCGGCCATATGCTTTTATATATTTTGGCATATATTGCAAGACTGACGTCTTAAACTCCGTGAACAGTCGTTATTCTCTATAAATCTAATGTACTATTGCATATAATGATTTATTTCCTGCCTAACTTAATCACTAAAATATCTACTTCGAACCCAAGGATACATTATAGGCGATATTTAAACTTTAAATAAAGTTAGACTGTGGTAGTGACAAGAGCATTTCATAATTCTCAACATGATGTAACTATCATTTTTGAATGAAGGGAGCGAGGTCTACTGTACACATAATTAATAGTTGTTTTTTAGCACCGCGTCTCACTACCTGTTCAGGTTATACGCATATGTACTAATTACGATAATGAGCTAGGGATGAGGATAGTTGACTTTATAGGAAGTGTACCCGCGTTTGCGTGGAGAGAGTGGAAAACCAGTTTGTAAAAAACACTCTCATTACACCCGACTAGAATTCAAACCACAATCTCCCTATTGTTGGCAGTCTAATCTATTGCAAGAGTGACGCCTTATACCATGTGGACACTGACGCAGGTAATTACTAGTTCTAGGTTTCAACTCACTAGGATCGATCTCGTTGCAGTACTGAAAAGGATTCCCCGTGTATCTTTGTGGGCAGGAGCATACTGGCACATGGTTTTCTACGTCACACTGGGCCCGTACTCCACAAACTTGTAGATTGCATGGGTTGACGCACTCGTTATTCACACAGCTCCTCCTGTTGGAGCAGTCACGGTTTTCTGGTCAAAACAAAAACCAAAACATCATTTTTAGCTCGCTTCACTCCAAATTTCAAATGGGAGATTATTTTTGGAAACAATTTTATTCGTTTGTTAGGAATTAGTTTGGATAACTTTTAAACAGGGACGACTATTAGCGGGTCAAGAAATGCCTTTTTTATATATATTTTTTGATGGCTTCTTACTACCCGTCCAGGTTATACTTCTATGTACTCATTACGTTATTGGTCTTAGGGATTAAGAAGGGTATATTTAGAGGAAGTATACCAGAAATTGCGTGGAGGGAGAGTGGAAAACCATTTTGGAGAAACCACCCTGAGTAAACCCGACTGATATTCGAACTTATATCTCCCGGTCATCGGCAGTCTAGTCTACTGCAAGAGTAGCGTCTTAGACCATGCAGCCACCGAGGTGGGTGTCACGCAATGCTAGATGGGACTGTACCAGTAAACTACACCCCCCTCTCATTGTAAAGTTGACCAACCAAACACTATATAATTAAATGAACAAATGCTTGTTTATTTACTTTAACAGGCACGTCCGATACTCTATGGGAAGAAACAACCGACGAGCCACCCCTGCTTTTAATTATATTAAATAAGTGTCGTGGCCAGTCGCAAGTTCATTGAGGATGGTGCGCACACATATTTAATAAACACGAAAGATGTACTATTTTATAGCTTACTCAATTAATAACAAGGAATGGTATATACAATATTAATTACAAATAAATAAATAGAAGGATCATATTATTATTAGTAGTAGCACCGCGTCTTACTACCCGTTCGGGTTATACGCACTTACACTCATGTGTAATGGTAGGGTGATTGTGAGATGAAATGGAGGACCTACAGTTTAACGTGGAATCCGAACCACGGTGGAGGCCTGGCATTCCCCACACTCACAAGATGTCTTGTCAGAGGTGAAGGAAGGTTTTGGTAATCAGAAAAATCTGTGCCGGGACCGAGGATTGAACCCCGGCCGCCAGCACAGAAGTCTGACACCTTACCCCTAGACCGCCAGGTCACCAAGGATCATATTGATATCTAAACATAACTATGGGTAAATTACCCCTAATACTTTATATGCCTAATCCATGCAGAGGTCCTATTTTGAACTACATCTTCTTATGAACTACCTAACATAAGTGAACAGCTACTCAGTCAGTTTGTTCCTGGATGACCTCCGGTTCATGAACCGGTCGTTCATCCCTACCTGAAATTGACATGCTCAGAGTACAGAAGCCATTGATTAAAGACTATGAATGTCATTGTAAGGTTGGCCGCCGTCCTAATACTTCCAATAATACCTATTTGCAACTATGCGTTTCTGTATCTGAGTATTCTTAATTTTGAGAATATCCTGCTAAATCTTTTGGTCACCTTTCGACACCCATCATAAGCTAATTCAATGGCACAAAATAATTGCGAAGCTGTAATTTGACCCTAGGTAAAATGAAACACTGGTCTCAAACAATACCAACTAGGGGGCACTACTCTATACCATATAATGAATAGTAACACAAACCAAAATAGTAATGTGGTTTTAAAGCGCTTTTTAAAGTAGTTTTAATATGCTTTTTAAAGTGATTTTTAAAGAAAATATATTTTTACTTATTTCGGATGAGCCAAATATTAAGTTTTTTTTTTAACACCACGTTTTTACTACCCGTTTGGGTTAAACGCTTATGTACTATTTACGCTAATGGTTTTAGCGGTTAAGAAAATTATATTTATAGGAAGTGTTCCCGCATTTTCNTAGGGAAAGTGGAAAACCATTTTGGAGAAACCACCCTTAGTACACCCGACCGAGATTCGAACTTTGATCTGCCCGTCTTGGGCAATCCAACACGAGAGTAGCGCGTTAGACCATGTGGCCACCGAAGCGGGCGATAATCACAAATCAAAACTAAATTAAATCAAAAATAACAAGTAATTTGTTTACTTTATTCAAAAAAGTCTTATATTAAACCCAACAACTCGTTGTTTTATCTCTGAACGACTGACGATCAGTATTCAATGTTGGCCTCAGGCACAGAAGCCAAAAATCATTCTGCTTCTACCTTTGTATAGGGAATGGGTGGGTCATAGACTAATTATAGTGTAGGCCTACCTTCACAATCACCCTTCTGACAGCCCGTGATAGGGTTTCCGTGGTGACCAGGAAGACAAGAGCAGACAGGTCGTCCTCCGACCATAGAACATTGGGTGTTGCGGCCACACACTTGGCTCCTTTGCTCGCAAGCAGGATGATACTGGGGCTGATACTGCATGCCTAAGAGTGGAACATAACAAGGCTCTTTAGTTCCAAGCAGTGTAGTTATTTGAGGAAACACTCAACAACGTTAACATAATTAGTAATGTAACATTCACTTCAAGATCACTTAACGTAAATAAACATAGTGTGTAATCAAAGGATGCTAGGATCACGATCAACTTAACGTTCACTTAACGTAAAAGTTGCCCAGAGGAAAGGTTTCACGTAAAGTGAAAGGTACCACGTGTTCTAGCTAACCAGTCATGTTGCGAGCAACGTCAACAGGACTGTTTAGTACTTCATTTGTTGGTTTAAGGTGGGATGAAAGGGGACGCGAGGAAAAGTAAGTGTTTTTGCAGTTTTTATGGCAAAATAAATAAAATATTGCTCCAGTACAAACATATAACTAAATTTTCTTCCCATGGTGACCTCAAAATTTCTTGAATATCTGTCAAGGATGTTCTGTAATCTAATGACAAGTTTCTCTATTCATTTAAAAAGTTTGTTAGATAATGCCACTATGCTCATGAATTGTTGATATCAACATGTGGAGAAAATTAAACTCTTTGTTTGTACTGGAACAATATTTTATTTATTTTGGCCAAAATATTTTTGCCATAAAAACTGCAGAAACACTGGCCTTTTCTCGAGTCGCCTTCCATCCCACTTTAAGGTATGCAGACCATTTCTTCGGTATAGTTCGTTTGTCCGTCTTTCACGAATATTAAAACATCGTAGCCTTTTGTTACACTTTAATTTGTATACTCAGTAAAGCTTCAATTGCAAGTACTTGCAGCCTAATCATCACCAAATGTTTGGGTTTCATTTTGTGAACAATTTGTTTTAAAACTGTCCAAATTCATTGTCTGTGTTTTTCTTGAGATTTTACGTTACGTTAAGTGGATCTTGACTACACAAAATGTTTATTTACGTTAAGTGAACGTTGCGTTACTTTACGTGAACGTTAAGTTTATCGTAATCCCGGCATACTTACCAAAGTTGCCTACCTGTGACGTAGTGGTAGGTAATAAAAAATCTCCCATGTTAATATATTCAAATTTTATTTGGCGTGTTTTAAGCTATAACATTGAAAAAACAACCATATATTTCTAGATAATTTTTAAAATATTTACATTGTCACCTTTTTTATATTGATGAAATCTTTTTGTAAATACGTCTTTTAATCTTTTACAACTCAAGATAATCGGTTTATCCACTAAAATGGCCAGTAGAAATCTTCTTGCCGGGGTGTAGATAAAAACAGTCCGTCGGAACATATGTCTAAATATAATAAGAAATAAGAAAAAGTATGTTTTGAAATTCAAATAGTTTCTGTCCAGACGCAAATAGAGTATTTATATTCATCAGTGGAAGAATGGAAGTAATGTCAGTATTGGCTCATAGAGGCCTCATAGGGTAAACTGATAGTTAAGATACAACCCACTTTGCGAAATAGCTTCAAATTCACCAACGTCATAAACGTATACATTCGAAAAAATATTTCCAATTAATAAATAAATTTTTAAAATAAATTGTTCACAAAAATTAAACTAAAGCAAATAAGGTAGATTAGGCTTCAATAATTCTCAACAAACACTTACTGGAGTTACATATTTAAAAAATGGAAGATGTCACGGATCCATCCCATTTTTTATCCATGATTATAAACTATTCATCAAGTGTCACCAACATTCTCGAGATCCGACTGCATAGGATTTAATCACCCTAAATCAGTCAGTCTCTGCCTTCCGCAGGGATAATCCTGCGCGATTGTGTTTTAATTTATTATTAAGAGGTCACGGCATTTTGGTTGTCGTGGACAACACCGCAGAAAACATCACCAACAACACCATAAACTAATAATTGATGTACTAAATAACTGTGTGACTTTGCTCAAAATATGATTGGTTGGCAGGAACATGTGGTATATTTCACGTATCGTAATGTGAATGTTCTCTCCTGGACAAAACTTACGTTAAGTAAATGGGTGCCAACAGGACCTGTCCCCATCTTAGAGATCGGGTGATTAAAAAATCAAAACCCTTTCTCGATTTAAATTTTGAAAATGAGTCAGTATGTAAAACATCTCCTATTTGTCAATTGTCTTTCTGAAACATACATGTCATAAATCAACACTATATATACACACACGTGTATATATAAATATACGTGTGTGATTATTACACCCCTTATAGCACATTATCGTACAAACAAAATAAAGGTACCATTTATGAAAAAAACTAAGCCCTAGTACAAAAAACTGAGTCATTTAGAGCGAAGTACCAATACTGCATTAAATACAGTATCCAAGATTGTTTAAAATCTTCACTTTCCGTGTTCTTAAAAATAGTGTAGGCTGTGGAAATCCCAAATGGCTGCAAGACTCCTGGCAAACATAAAATGTAAGCATAAATATTTGGTTTATTGAGGAAGAAGGATGCAATGAACTCCGATAACTATTAAAATCAACCTCAAATTAATATCTAGAGGTAGTCAAATTAAAAATAAATATATGTATATGTGACATGACTCTCAGACTTTTTTTTACTTGTAAACCCCCTGGTTTTAAAAATGTATTTGCTAACTGCCCCCTTCTATACCAAAAAGGTTTCACCATCATTGTATGAACATATATTAAAGTTCACACTTGAACGCTTGATTTTATTATTGGTAGCTCCCTTCCTCCAACCCCCAACTTCAATCCTGGCTGCACCACTGACGTCAATATTACAATGAGCGCATCGTGATGGCTTCCATTCAAACACACATATGGGTACGAATAACCTTTTAATTACGTTATCTTTGCGTTACGTAAAATGAACGGTAAATTGATCATGATGCCAATTTGAGTGACATTACGGGGCCTAGCATTCTGCCTCTTCCTATCGTTTGTTTTTACCATGCCTTACTATCCGTCTAGTATATATATACCCATTTAATTCAACTAACGAGGTAGGATAAGAAAGACAGAATTTAGAGGAAATGTACCCGAGTTTGTGTGGAGAGAAAGTGTAAAACCTATTATAAATCTGATAAATATTTTACGTTTTCTATTAATTAAAAACTGAGGAGTCACTTTGTACAATTTTTATTGTGATTAACTGCTGACTTAAACATCATTTACGTGTTTTATTTAAACATATGTTTACTTTATCATTGCTTCTTACTATCTGTTAGGGCAATACGCAGAAAACATATTTAAGATGGAAACAATACTTAAACCAATAAGCATTCAAATTAAAATACTGTATGAAATGAATATCTGGTATGGTATGGTTCACAAACATAATTAGAATAAAACATATTGTAAATGAAAAATAAGGATAGAGTTGAAAAGCTTTTTTACGCATAGACAGAGGTCATTGGTTTAATTTCCTTCCCGTGTACAAGGATAGTACTTGAACATTTTATAGTTTGCCATTGTTAAAAAAATCGACTAATTAATTTATGTAGTGTGAATAAAATAATCTAGCCCCATAACGTGAGTTAGTAGTTAATTTGAAGGTTCTGAATGAAGCTTGTTGTCAAAATCCTCGCTTTAAAATTTCATAAGGACCCTTTTTCCCCTTCTTAAAAAAATATAGACCCTGCAAAATAGTTATGTGTTAAGCTTTGAATTTCTGATGTTAAACATTTTAATGACAAAACACCTATAATATGATCATAACAAGAACAGAATCCATTTAAGGTAGACCTAAAGTACAAATTGAAAAAAAACTTAAAGTATTTACATATTACAAGAAACTTTAAATAAACTTCTTCTGTATAGCTTTGGCCTCAGCCAAGTTCTTTATTAAGCAACGAGTTATTATTTTCTTAGCCTCATTAACCTTTATAGAATTATGTTACGTACGACCTCCGAGCAACGTGCGTTGCAGAGATGAAGCAAGAGAAGTCGAGTACCAAGGGGACGTACAAAATAATGCTTTATAGATAGCCGAATTGTAATAAGGGCATTATATCGGTATGTAAAACTGTACATTATACCCACACCTATTTCGATTTATGGGGATGTAATGCCGTTTTTAGCCACCCGGATAGTAAGATAAAATTTATATCTATTGATTTTTGTTTTGTTTGGCCCGTTCTAGCTATACTCGTATGTAACAATTACACTAGTGTGTTTGGAAGAGTAAGATTGAATTTAGAGGAATTGTACACGCATTTTCTGGGGGAAAGTAGAAAACCATTTATTTAAAGTCAACCTTGGTACACCCTACCGGGATTCGAGCCCCGTTATTCCCATAGTTGTACGTTCAGTCTTGTGAGAGTAACACCTTAGACCATGCAGCCACCGAATTGGGTTATTTTAAATTGAAGTTCTTTGTATGAATTATTAATTTAGATCTATCAATGACGTGTGTATAAATACATTGCGAACTGTGTAAGACGAGAATGGTTTCAACTATTTAAAAAATTGCCTTCAATTAACATGAAAACATCATATAAATAATTTCTAGAGACATATACTGACACCTGGACCCTATAGTCCAGAAGTTGTGAGCTGAAATCCCTACAAGGGCCAGGCAGGTAATGTATATGATTTCGGAATAACCACCTTCAGTACACCCAAAAGGGAATAGAACCACGATATCAGCAGTTCAGTCTATTGAGAGTGATGACCACTGTCATCAAACTGTAGTCTCTGATGGTGTGCCAGGTGGTCTACACATGGTACCACAGGAAATTAAGTTATAAAACACTATCGTATTTGCTTTCTCAAATAGTCTATTATAGTTTGAAGTCTTCAAAAATTAGTAATCAATAATCTAACCTCAAATGATCTTTATTATATTTTATATATAATAACTTCCCATATATCCGTTTAGAACCAAATTACTATGTCAATTTTCAAAAACTACCCTACATTAAATTGTTTTTTTTTATTTGAGTGCTTTCCTAAAAATAAAAATTAACCTCTAGGACATACAGAATAAGTTTTATGGTTTATGGGACACACAAGACTTAAAGATTCATCATATTCCCGAGATCTAAATTTTTCGCCTCTACACTATTTGTTTCTATTTATTATAAAGTAAAAAGTTAATCAAAAGAACCAACAGTTATAAAAATTCTACCACCTTATAAGTGTTAATTGATCACTATTATATTATATCATATCAAAAGTGACAGATAATATGACTTTACAGTAGATTAAATATCATTTCTACAATAAGGCTCTTCCTATGAAAATTTGAGTGTAAAATGTGGATAAGAAACAAACTTATATAAATATGCTGTCTTTACTGCTTCATAAACACTTTCATTTCCTGCTTCGACAAATGAGGTAGGTTGTATAAAAAGGTGGGTGGCCCACGGGTGCAACGAATACTTATCAAGTGGTCCGCTATTGGGGAAAGTTTGAGAAACACTTCCTTAGAACATTCGACCAACTAAGCGGATAGTGTCCATTTAATACTATTGTTAGAAACATACCTTTTACTTTGAGCATGAAGAATAGCCCCAGTAATAACACACACCAAACAGATCTCGGATTCTAAAATAAAATAAAGTTTATACAATTAGACAACACTAGGTTTTAATTACATACAAATTAAATAAATATTTATTTATCATGTTCCCGTATCTTTGAGCGAGCACACGGACTAAATTTTAGGCTTATCTCTTTTATAAAACCACTCTCTATTCAGTGGTGCAGGAAAGGGGTGTTACATGGGTGGGTACATTATACCCACACAAATCTTGAACTGTTTAAAATTTATATATTTTGATTGCTATAAAATGGCTTTAATGGCCACTAAACATCTTCTATAGAGCTAATAGACAGCCTCAATATTTAAAGAATTTCGCGTGCAAGTGTCCCCGCCCTTCCATCTCCTCGTTTACGATTATCTTACGAAGCTTCGAGAAAGAGCCATATAATCTAAGCAAGGGTTTCGCACTTGTAACCCTCCCCCCCGCCCCCAAACATAATCGTCCATAAGCTTTTACATTTTAGTGATAGTATATAGATGTGACAATAACCTGCTTGCGTAAAATAACCTTTTAAAAAAACAAAACATAACTATGTATAGCGGCTAGATTGTTCATACTCAATGATTTATTCATATTATATCAATATTATGGCGTACTTCTAGATGCCCTAGATATTTAAATTTCAAGAGTTCAGATTACAAAAAAAAATCCTATTTAAAAAAATGTCTATTCAATTAATATTTTTGAAATTTTTCATCCTATAGTTGCGAAAGCACTATTGCACCCTAACTATGTATAAACTAAATAACTAAATATATCTAACTTATAAATGCTAGCTTATTAAATATTAAATGTTTAGAGAATGTTTTAATTTTTCTGTATACTTGGCAACGTTGCGATTTTAATTCTTTTAAAAGGGGGGGGGGAGAGATGAAGAGGGCTGTGGGAAGTTTTGGAAGTAAGAGGTATTTCACGTACAAAGAGCGCGATATTTTACAGTTGAATTAAAAAAATATACCTAATATTTTTTTTAAGTGATAATATGTCCATGAGAAATCTTGTGATTTCTCCGTTTGGGCACTTTATAGCTTTCTAAAAATGATTGTTATATGCTTTTAACTTTGACTTTGAAGACATTGCTTTGTTTAATGTGTGCGCTCAAATTATTTAAAAGATATTTAGTTGCTATTTAAGTTTTTAAATGTAAGGAGAAGAACTTATAAATATGTATGGTTTAGTTTGTCATTATAAATCTTACATATAATGTGAACAAAATACTAGATTAAAATATAATATTATTAGACTGTTGGCTAGATTATTATTATTAGCACCACGTCTTAAAAGCCGTTCGGGTTATACGCACTTACGCTAATGTGTAATGGTAGGGTGATTGTGAGATGAAATTGAGAACTTACAGTTTAACGTGTAATCCGAACCATGGGGGAGGCCTGGCATTCCACACATTCACAAGTTGTGATTAATACACGTCTTGTTAGAGGTGAATGAAGGGTTTGAACATCAGTCAAATCTGTGCCGGGACCAAGGATTGAACCCTGGATCCCCAACACAGAAGTCTGACACCTTACCCCTAGACCACCAGGTCACCAAGAATAATATAATTATATATAGTTTTTAGGTTTTAGGTTTTATTTTGAACCACGTCTTACTACCCGTTTGGCTTATACGCCTATGTACTAGTTATTCTAATGTGCTAGGGATGAGGAAGGTTGAATTTAGAGGAAGTATACTTGAAAATTGATATTTTTTCGGTCTTATCTCTTAAATTTATTCTCCTTTATAAATATAAGCCACGTGCGAATTTGAATGAAGGGTATTAATGTTAAGAGGTTGCAAAGGATGTTTGCATTTTCAGTATTTTAATCATGAAGCTATTTAATTTTAAGCGGTAGCAAAGAATGTGCTGAGTTTCACCTTTAAGGTCAGCTATGAATATCTTTATGGACCGGTAACAAATTACTTTCCAAGGGTGAGGTAAATTGGCCGTCTCATTTATTTCCATGTATCGGAAAATAATACTATTCATGAGAGTGAGACTGCTACCCTTCTGGGAGAGAGCTCAAATTAAAACAACTCATAAATACAGTGTTATTATACAATCTTGAAAAAATGCTAAATTTTGGCAAGAATTTAAAAAAGGCTTCCAAATGAACATCTGCCACTCAAAATTAAAACGAAGCTTTGTTTATTGTGACTAATGATGATCTAGTTGACATTTATCACGCCCAAGCCTTTGACATTTTAAAATGCAATGAACTCAATGTATTCCTGAAAGCCCAAAGTGGGAAAGATCAGCAAGGCTTTATGGCAGGTGTTGACATTAAACCGCCAAAAAAAGAATAGCGTTTGGAGTAAAGTAAACGGAGGATACAAGATATGAAGGGGAAATGTGGTCAAGAACTGCAAAAACTGTCAACCTCTATGTATTTTTAACACAGTTCATATGATGTTATTAAAAACATCCGAGTCCGAAGGAGAGAATGAGTCTACTACGCGACCTGTTACTAAACAAATTAAGTGATTTGGCCAACTCTTGTGGTCAGAAGTGAAACAGCTGTAGCTCTGGATCGAACTAAGTCTTCAGATAAACAAGTTACTTACATTCTCACTGCATTTGCAAAAGGTCTGAGACAAACTGTAGAAAAGATGGCCATAAACCAGTCATTAATCCGCAGAGCACTAATGAAATATCGTGAAGAAGCAGTGTTTGAGATTCGTGAGAAGTTTTCACCATCTGTGTTTTAGCTATCCTTTTGGAGGCAAATATTTTGCCAAGTACTACAGAGAAATATTTTTTGTATATTCTTCCTACTATTTTTTCTGGTGCTGAAGTGGCAAAACTTCTTGTGGTTCTTAAATTTAACTCTGTAAGAGGTAAGAACTAAGTAAATGGGTTATGTGAGTAAAAGCAAGTATATTAGACACGGCAGCTAGCAATACAAGAAAACTCAATTGGACATGCACTCTCTTGCATCTGAAGCTAAGATGCAGCATTTTATATTCTTGGCTTGTTGACATCGCATTCTTGAGATCATTTTAGAGAAGGTTTATTCGGAATGTATGTCTTATAAGTCTTAAGAGTCTGATATTGCTTTATTGGAAAGATTTAAACTTCAGTTTATAGTTATGATTACCATGCTTTGATAAGTTATGAATAATTTAAGTTCCAAATTGACTCTTAAAAGCAAGAACTTGTGACCTGTTTGAATCAATTTTAAAAACACCGACCAAGAATTGATTACAAGGAGCTACTTAAAATTTCACACATAAAAAAATTATCTATACCACCATTCAGTGTAAGAATATTGCAACCAGGAGCTCCTCACACTGCAAGATGGATGTCATGACTCATTTATTGCTTTAATCTTTTCTTGTCTCCTTCAGCTCGACTACGAGCAGTAGAAAAAAGAGGAATTTGTTATTTCATTACCTTTGGATTGGTGGTGTAAATCAAACCGTGGTTTACAGCTTCATACATCGTTAGTGCACACAGAAATGACATTAATTTGATAAGAAGGATCTCCACATTGAGGCACATAAATCATGGAATTTCAATTGCAGCAGCTAAAGAATTTTCACGACACCTATGGTTTGTTAATAAATAATTTGTTGGCTTGGTCTTTTTGATATATTAGCTTTTGAAAAAGAAAAGCAGATTATTTGCCAATCGACACTCGTACAGGGAGAAGTAGCATATGAGATGTCGAAAGAGATAAGATGGAAATATGAGTCAGTCGAGAAGATCTTTAAAGAATTTTCTTAGAGCAAAACAAAATTATTTTTTTCTATTCTCGCTCTCTCACAGTCACACTTGAAAGAACCTCCAGCAGAATGGAACAACAAATATGATTTCAAAGCCGTTCTGGGGGTTGTAAAGGGCCTTCCAGTCATTAACGATTTCGCAGAAAGAAGGATAGTCCTGATGCAAGACTCTAACACAGCAATTACCACATTAGAGAACTAAAAGCAATAACTTTTACAAGTTGTTGAAGAGCATCATTCAGATTATATGTCAACCAAAAATAGAAAACACTGTAAACCAAACAATGTTAAAGCCTTTGTTAATATCGATGTTGCTAATGCATATCTGTATTGTTTGATATAATATGCTGTTTAATTTACTTAAGTAATATATTCTCTAAATAGTGGCTATTTTCTTAACCTTTGTGATCTTTGTGCAACTCCTAAATGTATTCCCATCGAGCTGAAATTTTAATGTATTAACTAACTCGAATATATGAACAAATTAAGAGGTTAGGGCAGGTAACCCCCCCCCCC
>CABFOV010006884.1:0-16361 GCA_902141375.1 Timema poppense | reverse complement strand
CCCCCCCCCCATCCCATATAGATAAGGACCACCATTTTATATATATATATATATATATATATATCCATATACATATTATATTCATAATTAAACATGTGTATATATATAGGTTTATTTTCTCAAGGGAATAAATGAGATAAAAAATTAGAAACGTATACACAACAATATGAATTAGTTGATAGAAGAGTTTTAAGTTAGGAGACAATGAAACAGATTATGTTGTATGTATATATGTAAGTATTTTGTTTGCCTTATACAGGTGCACCATAGTTTCGGTATTCATCATTGAATTATTTTCCTTACTATTACTATTATTAATGGGTTTTTTTTGTCAAAGCATCCAAAGGTCAGACAAATATATTTCTCAGGTCGTATTTTGCCTGCAGGCCGTAGTTTGGTAGCCCCTGCCCTAGATCATGCGGCTACCGAAACGAGTTATCAAAAGGCTGACTAACAACATAATCACTTTTATGAGTTTTATGACTTGTCGACGAATCACTTTGATATTTAACCAAAAGCCTCCGAAAATATTGAAAGAAAAGTAAGGGAAGACGTGTTAATATTTTTGCACACATTGATAAAGAGGAAAGGGGAGGTGAGGAGGAATTTGACACGTAGTTTTTATTTATTTATTTATCACATTTATATTTTTTGTACGGTATTTTTGCACCCCATTATTATAATAATTATTATTGTTATTATTTTGCGTCACGCAGGGGGGTCAGTATATTTATATTAGACCTATACAAAATACAACTGGGGCGCAAATTTAAGTTTCGCCTAGAGTACATGAAACCCTTGAGCCGGCCCTGAACGCAGTTCGCCCTTATAGTAGGTGAGGACCCTGATAAACAATTTGGGTACGTAGGGAGTTTGTCGTCTTGAATAAGTAGTGTACCAAAGGAAAATGCACAAATTAAGTAAACATATAATACTGTTTACTTAAAACTTAGTGCAAGCACAACAAATCAAAACATATTTACTAGAAGAAATGTGTTCGCTGGAGACATCAAAATTCACCCGTAGCTTGCGAAATTTCGAGTAAAGTTTTTAAGGGTTGGTGTCAACAGTATTGAGAAAAAAAAATTAACTATCAAATAGCACTCAAAGTCAAATTTAAAGACCATCTTAGACCACATCTTCATCGCATATAATCTTATAGTATAGATCGTAATAGTGCTAAGCCTGTACGAATTCAAGATTTCCATTTGCTATTCAAATCCGAATATTTTCTTACCAACTGTAATTGATTCCTAATCGGATATAATGATTTGAAAAATTATAATCTTAAACTAGTTTTGTTTTTGACGAATAAAATCCATAAACACAATGTTTAAATATTGAGATTTTTAAAGTAGAATCAAATAATGTGAGTTTATCGGCTAAAATCAAATGTACTCTATAACTTAGCTGGAATATGAAGATGGAATGTTTATGATTATATTTTTAATAACGAATTGATATTGACTTTTATAAAACGTTAAATCAGTCTTAATTTTGTCTTATAGATTCGAATTTTGAACTAAATTCCATTAGATCCAATTTTAATCCTTTAGATATTAAGATTTGTAATTTCAAATCAAATACGAATATAAATAATATTCGTATTCAAAATTTGGACGCTTCACCCAGGCTTAATTTAGTGTTCCTTAGGATGGAAACTAGTGTACTTACAGTCATAACGTTGTGGCGGATGGAGAACTTGGCTAGGACTGATCCAAGTTGTGTCTTCATGAAACCAGAAGTGACCCCGACTCGCCCAACCAGCCAAGGTTGATTCTAGTGATGTGCCCAAACTTGGATCATCTGGCCGACCTCTTCTAAACTAACCAGCCAACTGGCCTCTCAAGGCTCTCAGAAACACTCCTACACTAGTTATTACTTGCTAATGGTTTTATCAACGTAAACATGACTCACGTAAGGCCATGTTTCTCATATGGGACATAGATATTATAATTACCCTAATGTAAAAACGATAGTTTGGTTTCTCTTTATGAAAAGATAGAAATAAAATGTGATCTGCAGAGTTATGCCATTTTTATCCTTTGGTAACAGACCCATCGGTAGTAACAAGACATAGAAGCATTGGTGGATCCATAATTTTACTTCAAAGTGGGTTGAAGAAAAGGGGTGCGTGGAAATCAAAGATTTCACACAGCTAAAATTACAAAAATAAGTTATTTCATAATAAAATAAGGTAAGCGAATGTGTGCATACCTTATAATTATTAGGAAATAAAAGATACCCCCTCGATACTATATTAATATCTTGCCAGTTAAACGACTTTAGATGTTTTTGAAATAGATAAAAAAAAGTATCAAAATAAGGTGGGTGCACCCCTCCACTGAATCCACC
Organism: Timema poppense; assembly: GCA_902141375.1. Taxonomy (NCBI): domain Eukaryota; kingdom Metazoa; phylum Arthropoda; class Insecta; order Phasmatodea; family Timematidae; genus Timema; species Timema poppense. The sequence continues at coordinate 14,006 of CABFOV010006884.1, read as the reverse complement.
GCTGAATAAAGTAGGCCTAATTTTGCTATTATGTTTAAACATTACACTATCTGAGTACATTTTAATAGATTCTCCATTCACACATTATTATAGCTAGCTTTGTTTGAAATAAGTTTAATTTAGGTTAAATCAAAACTATGTTAAACTATGTTAAGGTAAGCTAATTTAAATAGGCAAGTATCTATTTTGTCAAAATACACTAAATCATACATTTACACTTTTTAATTATCTGTTCACACCTTTTATAATATTCTTCTTAAATCAGCAGCTCGAAAGTTGGTTTGATGTAATTTATCCATCTGGCGTTGGGCATGCACTAATCCCTTCAGCTGGTTAGTGTTGCCTGCACCATCAGGTATAAATCCCTGGTACTAGGGAGTTCAGGAAGTTTGTTGGTTACCCATTGCCTTCCACGTTTAATATCTATGAACGGGAGTGAAAGAGCTTACCAATTTTCTCGGAAAAGGTATTAGAGCTAACTATTTTTATCGCTCAAGAAAAATCCATCAACCCTGACTGGGTTTGAACCCACGAACATCGTCGTACACCTTTTAAAACATACGCTATAATTTCAACATTCACCATTTCATGCCAATTTCCATAACCATGGATCATTGTTTCATGTTACTTCTATTTCCAAACATGATAAATTATAATTTTTCAATTTTTTTAAATCTCTTGTACTGTTAATTTGGTGTGCACAAACAAAATACTTAGGTACCAATGAAATCACAAAATTAAAATGTAGCTATGACAAATAGACTTGATATTATTTTTAATTTGTTGTGAAGTTTTTAGCATACATTTAAACGTATATGGGTTGGGTTGAAATCAATAATATTCAAATTCATTGACATTAAAACTATTTTAACCTAAGCACTTTTTTTTTCTGCTAGCACCGTGCCTTACTACCCGTTCGGGCTATACGCCCATGTACTAATTACACAAATGTTTTAGGGATTAGGAAGGTTAATTTTATAGGAAGTTTACCCACATTTGCGTGGCAGGAGAGTGAAAAATAATTTATTAAAAGCCACCCCCAACACAACAAACTGGGATCAAACCCTGATCCCCCCATCTTCGGCCTTTTGGTATATTGAGAGAGTAACGACCAGACTTCGCCGCCACCGAAGCGGGTCTCCTTTTTAATTTATTGTTTCAATATAGATTCATAATTTCAATGGTCAATACATTGAAACTTGTTTGAATTAAAGGTTTGTTTTATAAATAGAGTACATTTTCTTTCTTTTCTCCTACATAGCTCCAAAACAATATAATTAGTAAAGACTCGCTGGCCTCATGTGTGTATATTAATAAATATTAAGCCATACAAATACATTATGAGTCTAATAAAGCATTTTCAATTTTACTGGTCATGAGAATCACGGTTAAATCACAGCACAATGTTTCCTTAAACTCGCCTCCCCTGACCCCTAACAGGTGATGGGGGGGGGGTAGGTCAATGACCCTACCCCCCACAGTTCCAGTGTCTATGAATAACATAGTTGCCCGCTTCGGTGGCCGAATGGTACAAGGCACCACTCTTGCATGAGACTAGTCTGCCGATGACGGGGAGATCGGGGCTCAAATCTCGGTCGAGTGCTTTAAGAGTATTTATTCCTTACTGGCTTTCTATTATCCCTCCACGCAAATTCGGATATACAATTACTTTCTCTAAATTCAACACTCCTCATCCCTAACACCTCTGTATAATTATTACTTATGCGTACAGCCCAAATGGCTAGTATGACGTGCTGCTAAAAGAAAACAATGACGTAGTTTTCACTCAGTGCTGGATTAGGCCGTGTGGAGTCCCATAGGCAGTCGAAATCTCAGGGCTCCCCTAACAAATTATCTCCTAAAATGTTTTTAATTTTACCAACCAACAATTTTAATAAACCCATTTTATTACACAAAACAAACATTAACCATTATTATAAATGTTAAGCCAATTAAACAAATACACATATTATGTTATTAAGCAACAATTATTAGTTATTATTAAACTATATTACACAATATTACTAAACAAAAGAAAGAAAATTTAATTTAAATAAACAAACAAATCTTTAAACAATCACTTTCCTCAATATTTTGTGGTGAAATCTTTCAGGATATCTTGGAAGTCTTATCTTTTGCAAGACGTCGTATTCGGTGGCCATAATGGCGAGCGAGTTCAGTCGTTTTGTGTCATTGAAGATCGATGACAGTTTCTCAGCAGTTTTAACTTCCAAAAGGTTCGTTCATCAGTAGCGTTCGTGATCATGAGACACTTATAAATTCTTAACGCTGTCATCGTTACATTTGGGAACGTTATTTGCACCATATTTTCAAAAATGAGTTTATAAGATCGCGATGCTGGCACTGTCTCATCAGCTTTTAAATCTTCTAACGTGTATATGATATGAAATAATTGAAATTAACAATTTAATCTGAAAACTCCAACTCGATGTCCTCAAGATAATTATCTATACATCTTTGGGCAGCTTCTTTAATTTCGGCATCTGTATTCGATGGGAATTCAATGAGGAACCCAATAACGAACTTTGCTAAATGCTTCCACACGACGGGATAGCTTTGCACATAACTTATCCAATATTGGTAGGTAAGTTTCAATCTTGAACTTTTCTCTTCCTCAAAGCACAGCCTCTTCCGCATCGACATGGTCGTGATGTATTTTTCTTATGCGTACACGCCTTTCATCAGTGTATTGCGCATCGATGTTATCATTTGCCTTCCTCTCGTAGTCTTGTTTTAAGTTGTTATGGGTACATTTTAGTAATACAGTAATTTCTCTATAACATATTTAATGTGAAGTATTAGTTTATTTGAGTTAATTCATTTTTTTATCTTTTGGAAACAATTTAATAAATCTTGATTTTAATTTTATTTCAAGATCAAATCAATATTATTTTGATCCGCTGTCGCGGGGCCCCTATTCGACATGGGGCCCTTAAGTCGGTGCCTACTCTGCCTATTTGGTAATCTGGCACTGTTTTCAATGACTAGCCAAAGTTCTAAAACCATTTAGCTGTGCGAATCAAAGTTCCTCCGAAAGGTAAGTTCCTTCGTAGGAAACTCCAGACGGTGGGCTGGACAGACTAAGTATGGATCAGCATTTTGTTTCATTGCTTGTTATTCATATTTAATTTATGATTTTCTTTGATCTACTGCAAATAAAATTAAATCTGTGAGCCTCAATAAAACTACCATCAAAATAAGATTAACTTGTTTAACAAATCTAATTTTTGAAGATGCTTACTATTGATAGAGATAATTATTGTTTCTAAATTTAGGGGTGAGAGGATGGATGGTAATGATACATTTTATGACCAACCATGTAACTACTTAGTGAAGTAGGAATTTCATATTCCGATCATATCAAACGGGTAGAGTTAAAAATTTTCGATGGAAATCAATTTACACATATTTAAGGCGATTTGTACCAAACTTAATCCGGTATGTAAATTATACTAATTGTAAATCAATAACGCGTAAAAGTTGTTCATAGGATCCATATTGAGCAGGTAGTTAGATTTGGGCCAAATTTTAAAAATTTATGACTTATCCCTACTCAATAAAATTCATTTATTTCTCACCGCGTCTTAATTCCTGTTCAGATTAATTACACTGATATGGATTACACATGTTCTTGGATTGTGTTAAATGCTGTTTTCAGATGTCTTCGAAATATTTCCATCACCCATGTTCAAAGAATTCATATACAGAGTGTATTTTAATTGGTGTCAAATATTTTATCAGCATATTCCCATCCACCAAACACTAAGAAAAGTTCATATAAACATGTCTCTAAAAATGCTTAGTTTTTGAGGTAAGAAGAATTTAACTGTTCAACTAATAAGCAATCCAACAGGATAAATAATGCACAAGCCCTGGACTAGCATGAGCGGCATTTTTAAAGATGACCAAGGCTGAGTTGGAGCTACTAACTGACATTAAAATGCATTTATTCATTGAAAAAGGGATACGTGGTGGGGTGTCTATGATTTCTAATATACATTCTGAAGCAAATAACCCCGATATGATGGATTTTAACCCTGAAAATGAGGTAAAGTACATCACATACTGGGATTGTAATCATCTATACGGGACTGTTATGTCTGATTGCCTTCCTCAGAGTAATTTTAGGTGGTTGAACAAGACTGAAATGGCAGAACTCAATATAATTTCAGTTGTTGATGATAGCCTTGTGGGTTATATATTAGAAGTAGATCTAGAGTACCCGGAAGAAATTCATGACAAGCACTGTGACTATCCACTTGCTTCTAAAAAAGTCATAGTTACACCTGAGATGTGATCCCCATTCTATAAGTATATACAATCCAAGCTGAACTCTCCCACCGGCGGGAAAACAGAAAAGCTAGTGCCCAACCTAAACAGTAAACAAAATTATGTGGTGCACTACCGTAATTTAAAACTGTATATTTCCTTGGGTATGAAGCTTCAAAAGATACACCAAGTCCTAACTTTCAATCAGAGCGCTTGGTTGAAGCCATATATTGATTTTAATACATCCCGACGAAATAATGAATTAAATGGGTTTGAAAAGGACTTTTTCAAACTCATGAACAATGCAGTATTCGGAAAGTCGATGGAGAATCAAAGACATCGTGTAAATGTTCATTTACTAAATAATGAAAAAAGTCTGAAGAAGCGTATTGCTTTACCAGCATTTATTGCTTATACAATCTTCACGGAAGAGTTAGTTGGGGTTCACATGAGAAAAATAAGTCTTCTTTTGAATAAGCCTATCTATGCAGGCTTTGCAAACTTAGATACAAGCAAGGTTATCATGTATAACTTTCATTATAATTATGTTAAGAGGAAATATGGACAAAATGCAAAGCTATTATTCACAGATACAGACTCCCTCTGCTACGAACTGAAAACAAAAAAATGTGTATGGGGATATGTTTGATAATATAGACCGATTCGACACTTCAGACTATCCAGAAAAACATTTTTTACACAGTGCGTGCAATAAAAACGCTCTTGGTAAAATCTAAGGATGAGATGAATGGGGAGTGTATTCGAGAGTTTGTGGGACTTCGACCGAAGCTTTACTCCATTCAAAAGGAGAGTCTTGGGGATAAAAAAGTAGGTAAAGGTGTGTCAAAAACAACACTCAAAAAGAAAATTTAACATGCTCATTATAAAAATGTTTAAAGCAGGAGATCTTACATTACGCCAATATGTATATGATAAGAAGTGAGAAACACCAATTGTATAGTATCTCTTTGAATAAACTTGCACATTCACCAGGAGATGACAAACGCTATATTTTAGATAATGGATGCGACACTCTTGCATACGGTCACTACAAAATAAGACAAATTTGTTCACCAATGAAGACATATAAAAAATTCACCATTTATATTTAATTACGTAAATATCTCGAGTGCTTGTGAGTATCATAGCCTGATTTTATCAGGTGAAACAACACAGCTTTATCTAGATTAAATAGTTCAGTTAAAATTAGCTATAGGTGGGAGGTGACGTTACTCGCTTCCCCACAATTCCTCCTAGGAAACGTTTTAATAAACGGCTAAACGAGTAACACCCAATACGTAGTAATATTATAATAAAATGTTGGTGATTTATAAAAGTTTTATCAAATTAATGGTGTAACTATTTTAGAAACACCTGGTTTACCACCCGCCTTTCCCTCCCTAGATATTTTTTCCCGATCCGCCACTGAGCAATGCTATTCTTATGAGAGAAAGTAACTCACTGATTATAGGAAGGGTCTATGTGAGAGAAAATGATCCAACTTCGCAGTGAGGAGGATCAATGCTAAAACTCGAAAAAATGGTTACCCCCCAAAATAATATTTCCCGATCCACCACGGATCAATGCTTTTCTTATGTGGGAAAGTTACCCACCGGCCCTATGCAAAGGATCAATGTGGGAGAAAGTGACCCAACTTCGTAATGTGGAGGATCAATGCTGAAACTCGAAAATATGGTTAACCCCCAAAACAATATTTCCCGATCTGCCACTGATCAATGTTTTTCTTATGTAGGAAAGTGACCCACCGGCTCTATGCGAAGGATGAATGTGGGAGAAAGTGACCCAACTACGTAATGTGGAGGATCAATGTTAACCTTATGGGAGAAAGTGGTCCGGAGCTCTCATTTCACCTTCTACTTAAGTGTTAGTTTCCCATACACTAATAAAAGTTAATTTTAAGCTATCAAAATTAAATTTACCCTAAAATTCGTTCTCCAGCAAACGATGTCAACAATTAATCGAAAGTCGGTAGGAGCGCAATCAAAAGCTAGTCTCCTGGCGGCGAAAACAGAAAGTACGTTTACATTTGAGCAGATCTTAAATTACCCCAAAAGGTTAAATAAAATGAGAACGTGTTTACAAATTAACCACGTTGATACCAAAAACCCAACCCATGATTGAAAATTTAAATGTACATGTATAAGACCAAATCAATCATTTTGAATTGATCCCCACACATTTAGCCGAAAGATAATTTTGAAGGATAGAATTAAGTCTTGGCTTAATTTGCCACTCTCCCCTTTAGTAAGCCTATGATACAATGAGCGACAATGTCTACAAAACACCGCCATATATAGCAAGCTCACCAAACCACAAGTTCTCAAAGAGTAGGGGTGACAAGGGGGATAGGGGTGGGGAAGGGATAAGACCTCGGAGCGTTTAGAAGCCTGTGGAAGCTCACCGAAGCCTCGTTGGCATGACGACAACAGAACATTGTAACGATACTGATTTGGACCCCTCTCATATATTAAAAAAAAAGTCATGGATGAAGAGCATTTTTCTTAAAAGTATGGTATGTAAAATATCCTTTCAATATTTCATCCATGGAGAATCGTGCGCTTTTCAGAAATAACGTCAAAGGATTGCACAATTAAAACTTATTTTTTCTTACAAAAGTCAACTCCGTAGTATTTACCAAAAAAGCAAGTAACGCTAGCTCCCTCTACCAATAGGAAGCTAGCCTTCATAACACCTGTCGCCAGGCCTCTTTCGATTTGTTGGTTCTGACACTGGTCACGAGCTCCCAAGGGGCAAGGGATAGGTCATATATAAGCTGCTTGTGCGTATGAACACAGGGAGTGCCAATACAAATTATATACAGTGCCGGTCGCATAAATCTAACAAATTATATCTTAAGTGCCAGTAGCAGCAATTCACAGTGCCCATAACTGAAATTTGTAGTTCAACTAAGCTGTATCATATAAACTTATATCTTCGGTGCCAAAGATAAAATAACTAATAAATCGTGTGCAATATTAAAGGTCTTATTTAGTCAGTTAAAATATCACACATAATTCCGTATCAATATAATTGGCGCTCGATCACGGGGCTATAAATACCAATTATATCATAATAATTCCGTACCGTTTTAATTAGTGCTCGATCACGGGGCAATTATTAGCTAATTAAATGGTATCACCCCAATCGGCGCCCATCGCCTTCCCGTAACGTTTTAATCTACGCCCAACGTGGACTGATTAAATCAATAACACATTAACATGCGCTCGGACAAGTCAGGTGGAGGACGTAATAACTAGGTGCGCAACGTAGCCTTCATTTGTTTGAAATTTTTCTTGGACCGTGCTGAGTCCCCCCTTCCATCAGTCAGCCATATAGTGTGTTAGAGGGAGGAGGTGCGGCCAATCGTGTGTTGGAGTTGGAGTCCAACGGTTCGGAGGGTGAGTGTTGTGCCATTTGATTTGAACTGTTACAATGTAACTTGTTCCAATTTCCAAATAACGGGCTTCCTATTAAAATAAGACTGGGCACAACCACGTTCTGGGCAGCTATTACTGATTTATTTGAAACAACAGTGGTGCCTGATCCTGCTTGCCATCATCAAGAGGCAGATAGTAGGATTATTTGGCACCTCCAACATACATCACATGGTGGTGATCAGGCAAAGAATATCCTGGTTAGAGAAAATTACACTGACGATTTGTTTCTGTTAATTTACCATCAATAAACTTCTTAAGCTTTCAGATTTGGTTTGAATGTTGCGTGTCTTCTAACAAAAGCAGAAGGACAATAGATTAAACTCTTATCCCAGAGAAGCTCGGACATTATTTTGTAGAGGCATACACTGGCTACTACGATTTTACCAGGTCTGATTTCACAGCAGCATTTTCAAGACAAGAAAAGCTTTAACGCTTTGAAATCATGAAAAAGAATCATGAATTCCAAAATATTCTCAGCCAGCTAGGCGATTCATTAACTTTAAATGAAGAAAATATAATTATCTAGATTGAAGAAATTTGTCCATGCCAAGTACGGCCACCCTATAGCTCATCTACAATAAGAGTGTAGGCAAGGGATAGCTATCAGAAGATATTTTATTGCAACCATTGGCTGGAAGTACTATTAGAATCGTTTGATAACACTTATTATTGATAATATAGTATTACTAAACAAATAATAGCAGCTAGTTACGAATAGGTTGAACAGTACTATACAACTGTGCTAACGTTATGGTTTTCACTTTCAGTGGCTGTAGACTTAAATGGGTAAATTGCCAGCTGGCAACCCCGCAAATATCATACAGGCTAGCCCACACAACAAATAGGATCATAAGTACACGCAAAAGGAACATAGTTTCAAAATCAACTAGAGTCGTATAAGGACACCAAAAACTGGTGGGGCAGATATTTAACTTCATTTTAAATATAAAAAAATCTCTGTGGACCATGCGACCATCTCTTGGCCTGGACAGTATAAATCTCCCCCATATAACTCTTGGGAATAGTTCATGAACTAACTTACATGCAACAAACCATTTAGTTAGCTTGTACCAAAGGATGGCACTCATGCCCTATCCCAAAACTATACACATATAGGCAACAATTAAACAATAATTATGCCTTTCAGAATAAAAGACCTGGAAGGAATTATTATATCGAATATTAATTATAAAACCCTAATCTCTTTTATTCTTAATAAGAAGATTAAAATTAGCGGATAAAAGTAGCCTTTCCCTACATTATTCTAAATTAATATGTGAATTACAATATTTTAGTGTCTCTCGTCCTAGTTGGTGACACCATTTCTATGGTACTCAACATGACTATGACGTCTAGGGAACGTCTTCTAGCAAGTTGATAGAGATACCCTGATTGGCTGGTCTGACGTTGCTCGATGACAAATTAATAGTGAGTAATGATTGAAAGTCTCTTAGTTATTCAAAATATGTATAAATATTGAAAATGACAGCCACTGGAGGGGAAGGTAGGAGAAGTATTTTAAATCATCCAGAGATATGTTGGCTCGGTGAGAGTTGAACACGTGACGTTATGTTTTCTCCCCCGACCGGCAAGTCTAGGAAGTGGGGGTTGATCAAGCACATGCGTAGCCCAGTTTCGAGTCTTGGATATTTGATGGGGATCACTGGCCTCAGTGTAAGTTTCGTGATTCTTTAAGTGAGCTGGTCTTGGTTCTAAGTAGGCGCGGCCCGGTTTAATGGGACGCGCGAACACAGCACTGCTTTAACAGAGAGTATATGGTGGTGAATATTCGTTTGTGGTTGTATAACAGATCCAGATGTAGAGTAATAAATATGGCACGTACCGTAATTATGAGTTGTTCTTGTGTTGAGTTAAAAGTAGTTTAACCCGGCGCAAGTTTGACACAAGTGACTTTGGGCAAATGTTTGCAATAAATAACCTTCTGATAGCTGTCACTAACCTACAATCCCACCATAGATGATCTATAGAAACTCCTCTGTGAGTATAATAAATACAGTATTTATGAAGAAAACCACGCCTAAGATCCAGTATAAGGCTTTCTATTAAGTTAAAGGGATTGATCTAACATTGCTGCCTCCTTCCCAACATGCTTGGATCCAAAATATTAAAAGAAGTAATTCAGTGTCATGGCTGTGGAATCGAGCAGATTGTAGAAAACCTGATAATGGCCTTGATCCTAATGAACACGGCTGGTATTTAGAAAATGACGGACACCACATAAAATGGTACGAAGGTCCACTCACAGAAAATCTTGAGACTATAACAGAAGAGGACAATGAAAACTAAGACGAGGAAGGTGATTTTGATAGTGATGATAGCTATTTCAATAAAAGTGAAGAGGACATCCAATGATATATATTTGTTAATCGTTCTCACAGAGCATAGTTTTTATTTTGTAAACTGTAAATTAAAAAAATAATTAAATTTATCATAATAATTTTTGTTGTTAATACTACATTATACTCGTCCAGTTTTAAATTTTGTAAAGATCGTTTGAACATGTTCAAACTGTAAAAATTACAATCGATCATGTTCAAAATGATCTGTGAATCATATCAAGATATATTTAGGGTGGATACTTCTGAAATGAATGCCCTATTTGATAAACTGTAAAAATCAACCAATCCTGAGAAAGGGGACTCATAAAGATAAATTAATCAAAATAACCTAAGCATTTGGGTAAACACCATGTCATTAAACAGTCTCCTAATTCCCATTAAAAATGCAACTCTATTGTTATTGAGTGTTCTTCTGAAACTAGTATCCTGTAGTTTTCAAGTAAATCATGGTTAAACACCTCACATAGGCACACAAAATATTTGTCAATAAATTTTAAACATGTCATAAAAATATTCATATATTTATCATAAAAGAGTGAGAAGTTATGCTTATTTAAATGTGGTAGCTACATAATAGCGTGGCAGCAATATCGATGACGTCATCACGCAGCCTCCCCTCACCATAACCACCACCACAGTAATTTTGTAAGACTCGCTTTTCTAAGATATTTATGTCATACATAAACAAAAAAATAATCACTAAGCTTTTGCATTCGATTGGATAAATAAATCTTTCCTTGTGCTAGAACTTTTAAGCATGAATAATATGTTCATCAAACGTAAATTATTTATTTGGACAAACAAGAATTATTATTTTACAGTGTTTGTCTAGTGTTCACAAAGCCTTATGTAACTATCCTTATTCAAATTACTGTAGCTTAGGTTATAGCAGCGGGTCTGACTTCAATTTCGTTCATGGATATCTTATGGTTCCAGCCAATGTAGCTTTGTGAGAAAGTAAAACTTTTTACTTATCTTCTCGTAAGCAGAACATCTCTGTATTTCTTCAATCAATCTGTCAATAATGACAATAAAGACTATAGCTTTGAACCTTTACCTGAACCTCGTCTACATTTACTTCGTCGATCTAAACTTTTCGCTTACGTTTCCTCTTCGTGTTGTATGCAAAAGTATCTTCACCACATGTTTTCACAGCTTTTGTATCGTAATGATCAAAGGTACCAACGTTCCTTATCTCTTCTCGGTATCCTACCAAGGACAGATAAAGTTCGGTGATCGTACCCAGATTGATGCTCACAGATTGCAGAGATTTGCTCACTCTGTTGAATCTTTATAGGATGTATTTCCACAGCAGGGTCAGGAAGCACGTTTCTAGAAAGTCTAGTGATATAAGGAGCCCTGAAGCCTGAGAAGTGTAGCTGGTTTTTATTTGTGTCACTGGCTATTATCTGAAGTCTGAATAACTCAGCCCAAGAGCAACAGAGACTTCGGCAGGCATCGTATCGAGTATACCATCTTGTGTGAGAAAGGCTCTTCACAACTGTTGAAATTGGCTTTAGTTGTGATACCAAAACTTACCAACACCTTGTCGAGGCAAGAAAAAATTGTACAATTTCTGCAAATTACATAATAAAAATATGGTGGCCTCGCTGCATCCGGCAGCACACGACCCGACAAGATTCAGTGAGAGAGCTGAATCGGTAACAAAAACTGCCAGAGGATTCACTTATTTTTTACTCGTTTGAAGGCCGGTATATACACCCAACATGTTGCTCGTTTTGTCATACGAGTATCCACGACAATTATTGTCGATATACAAGTCATAATTTTCAAGTTCTCGAGAACCACGTTAGCCAGGTCTTCTGCTTTATGGCCACAATTTGGTATTTATTATAGAAAGAGTTTGACAGGAGATTTATCTGCAGACACATTTCGTACAATGAATGAAAGTTGATCCATGTGAGAAATGTCCTGAGTTGAGTCAACACGGATGGAGAGATACTTTGCAAGCTTTGTCTCAGTCACTATTGTGCTTATTACATTTTATGAGATGATATTGATAATTTATTCGCCTATTCTGGATGAGAGATGTGATATTGTACTGCACCCGTTTTTTCCGAGGTATTTTATGTGCATGTCCAAAAAAGGGTCGAATTAGTCCTAAAGTTCTAGGGTTATGTCATAGTTCCCATTCTTTCTTGATCCAACTCTCTCCTGTGAACCTCTAAATTGCAATCCTCACGCAGTCAGTGACCTCACAAAAAGCCAAAATGCACTTCAGAACCTCCTGCCAGTATTTTATTTCTTCTTCAGTTTGAAGAATAAGACTCTTGACAACTTTACCACCAGCATTCTTGCTCACCAACATTGTCACACATGCTGACCTATGATCTTCTGAATGTTCATGTTCCTCCATTCTTTGACCTGCGTTTTCCCAGTCATTGTCTTAGTATTTAGCTAGCTACCCGATTTTCCGAAATCTTACAATAGGCTCAGAACACGGTGTCCTAGCTCTTCGAATATACTAGACAAGGCCAAGGTCGTGTTTCACCATTAGAAAATGTTCAGCTAAAGAGTGAAATGGGTAGATACCTGTTTGTAACCACATACTAGCACTTTGAGGAAGATATATCAGCATTCATATTTTTCTTCACACCGTGCTGGACGTGGTATCTGTGGGTGGCATCGTCTAGTAGCCACTCGGCAGGATCGTCACTAACAGATATAATCGGTAAACCTGCATCCACATGCGATTAAGAATTTTTATAATCTTCTACAATGATTGCTGCAGCGTCTTCGGCGTTCGAGTTTTAAGGCAGCTCGTCACAGTCAGTCACGCTTGCCAGCTGATGGTCGTCACTCAAATCTACAGAGGCTGATGCACTGGTACTGGGTCTGGGACTGGTGGCGGCGAAGAACGACTCCAACTTAGCAACTGTTTGAAGAAGTTATTTTCCTTATCCAATTTATCCTTATTCCTCTGGGCCTCAACCTGTTTTTTTTTGTTTTTGTTTTTTTTGCTGACATTAGACTCAATCTTAATAAAATACGTTCGGTTAATTTTTTCAAAAAAATTAACGAGTTAATTGCCGAATTTATTTGAGATTGTTGTCACACTTTTAATAAAAGCACTTTAGGCACCAGGTTCCCCTCCAAGGGTAGGGCCCTAGGCAGCTGCCTAGATTGCACAGGACAAATTCCAGGCCTGTGTACGGAGGTGTTTTTTTTACATGTATTCCAATTTCCCTTCACGCAAATTAGAGTATATTTCCTCTAAATTTTACCATCCACATCCCTACTCCATTAGTGTATAATGTTGATGGCCTATTCATGTAGGAAAACGTGGAGTATACAGTGACAAAGTGTAATGATAATTTTTGAATAAACTGAGTCAGGAACACTCATAAAGTGACACACTTAACGATGTCTGAAATAGGATTTTTATGAATTTATATAAAACAGTACTGGCAGACTACTACTACTGCTAATACTATTTATCATAATAAAAATAATAATATTAGTATGATATAATTTTTATTTTTTGCTATACCTTCTGTGAAATATCTAATTTTGTTCCTGCTATTTTTCGTTTTAAATGCACTTTTCGTTCAAAAGACAAAGCCCCAGTAAAATTATTTAACAAAGAGTTAACTGAATCTAAAGAGTCATTGTTGATGTCTACAGCGTCTCCAATTTTTTTTTTCTGCTGTTCATACACTAAATCCTAAAATATAGCTTATATAATTATAATATAATATGGAATTTAAAACAACTCAATAAAACAATAAAATTCAAATCACAATAACAAAATTAAACTAATATACACTGAAACAAACCTTTTAAAAACACTCTGAATGCTGTAATGATATGGATTTTTCCTGTCTTTTTAATATTCGCGATCATATTTTAAAGTAAATATAATAATATTTCTTCTTTT